>QFDT01000882.1:0-23249 GCA_003315915.1 Macrolepiota dolichaula | reverse complement strand
CATCCGGCGGCCTGTCTCGTACGCTTTGCCTCGGCATGCGTAAGCTTTTGTGGTTTCTTTATTGCGGCCGGTTCGGCGCGTCGGCGTTGGATAATATTAGCATTAAATAATGCATGGTAACGTTTTCTGGCAGCCGAGGGGACGGGTGTGGGTCTCTTTGATTGTGTGGCTGTCAACGGGGGTGGGGGTGGGAGAGGGAGAGCGGTGGCAAGGGTGGGAGTCTGTACGCTGCTGCTACTTCGTCTGGAGAGGGACGAGCTGGTTGAGCTCTGAATGGATGAACGGTCCGATGCTCGGGACGGGAGTGGAGGAGGGACCCTGCGTGGAACGTAAGGAAGGGGATTGTTTGATTGGGTGGACCGGAGTTGAGGTGTGTTGTTGTTGAGAGCTGAAGTAGCAAGAGTGGTGGCAGAAGAAGGACGTTGTGGAAGAGGCGGTGGAATTGAAATCTCCTCAAAAGACTCTGCAAGACTCGATGAGCTGGGAACTCTGTCAATAGGATATGTTGCAATCATGTTTGTAGCCACTGAGCTGGGAGTGTCAGGATCTGTGTTGGTGTCTGAAGACAGCGAGACTGAATGGAAGGACGACACTGAGGACGCTGGTACATGCTTTCCCTTCTGCTCGTCGTTTGCAGCGTCCATACCAGCGAGGGGCGGATAAAGCAAGGAAGTGTCGCTGTCCTTTGTGCTCCGACGTGGTGGCAACGGTGGACTGCGCGTGCTTTCCTTGGGTTTGTTCACCTGAAGAGCGGGTGGTTTTGGCATTGGCATTGGTTTTGGTTTTGGTTTTGGCATTGGAAATTGATTTGAATTTGTTGGGGGAGAGGGGTGCATGTCGTCGAGAACCCAGTCGTGGAGATCAAGGAGAGAATTGTTGTGTCGGAGTGCAGGGGCAGACTGAGAATTTGCCATTGCCTCAAAGGCAGCGATGCGGGATTGGATTGCCATCGACCGTATAAACTCATCAATCACAGAGTCTCCTCGCTCTTCACTTGCATTTCAAACTCCGCTCCTCTCCATATCCATCCATGTCAGACCTCTACGCCGTTGCAGGCATGTATCTCTCTCTCCTCACTCACCCTACTCTCCTCATCCTAACTCTCTCCCAGACTTTTGCCTTATTCCAATGGGCACCAGCGAGCCCTCTGTGCGTCTACCAGATATTTATCCCAATCACACCCCTGGACACCCCTAATCAGGTCGCTGAATATATCGCGGAATGTCAGCGTGTCCTTGAGAAATCAGGCCTCACATACAAGGTTCTCCCCACCCCTCTGCTTCTTTACTACCCTTGACGCTTACCCTCTTGAAGATGCAGTAAGCTTGTCACCGCTGTCTATCTAAATCTCTCAGCACTCAAAATATATCTCAAAAGTGGTTACGGCACAAATCTTGGTAGTTATCTACGTCCTAGATTATTTTTTTTTTTGATAACCTTGACTGACATCATCTAAGAAGGTCCCTGGTTAAAAGTCTCCCAGGCCATCCACGACTGTCATGCCGCCGTCCACGCTAAGGGCGCCCCCCGCATCGCAACTGACATCCGCATCGGCACTCGTGTTGACCGCGATATTGCTCCAGGAACAGGCAATGACGGCAAGGTCAAGCGTGTCGAGGTCATCCTTGCCAAAGATGAAGTTCAGTAGAGGCAGCAGCATCATTACTACAAGTATATATGTAAAAAAAAAATGCATATCTATCAAATGACAAGAAAATGCGAGGTATATAACAAATGTTTTTCAGATACCCCGTACAGGGCCCTCGCGTCTCCCATATATCTGTGCCAGCAGCCCCAAAACTCCCCCGTCCTCAAGGAATGCTTCGTCCTCATCCTGTCCGCCATCTTGGCCATCCCCGTACCCCATCCTCTCCCTCTTTGCTCCATCCACATACGCTTCCTCAAATCCCAATCCACTCTCCCCAATCATCTCACTATCATCTCCCATAATCTCACTCTCACCACCCCCACCACTCATCTTCTTCTCATCCTTCTTCTCACCCTCCATCTGTGAATCCTCCAACACAACCGTCTTTGCCAAATCCGCCGCCCTCGCAGCACTATACACCGACGCCGCTCCAGACCCATGAGTCGACCCACCCAACAATATAGACGTCCCCATTCCCCTCCTCCTCGCAGTAGCCATACTCTGGCTCTGCTTCAACGCCCAATCATACTCCTGCGCCTTTTCCGCAAACGACTTTCCTCCTGTACCCACTCCATCCTCCCCACCCGGCAACTGTATCGAGGTCGACGCAGACAATCCCACATCCACCGGCGGTGGGGGCGATGTCGCAAAGTGTACGTGATCCTGGAAAGGTCCTGGCACGGGTTGGTGTGGGGGTTGATTTGCAAAGTGCCGTCTACGATACAGATTCGCGATACTATGTGGATCCCGTGCGTTGAATGGTAGCGTACTTCCTACCGCCCCTGTCCCTGCAAGGTCTGCCATTCGACTTAGGTACAATGAACCCGAGGGATCAGTGGGATTCCAATCTGGGTTCGCAGCCTAGAATCGCTCTTTGAGTATCAGATAGTCTTTCCTGAGATCCATCATACCTTGAAATTCAGGAAACTCTTTTCCATCTTTCCTTCATTCGAAATCATCTTTTTGTCATTCGCCCTCGTCGGCGCACCAAACTATACAATAGCATTTAGCGTTTATCCAATCACGGGGGAATAGTCCCTTACCTTGACGTTTCCATGCCTCTCGAAATTGAACTCTGCGAAACTACACACATACCCTCTTCCATCCACATGCACCGAAAACTCGCGGAAGAAATCAATAATCTTAGGCGAGCAGTCCGGCAAAGAGAACCACAATACAAACGGTGTCAGGATAACCGACACGAGTTCCTGCACAAATATCAAAACCTTCATCGCAAAGAGCTCTCCGAATTTTTGGTGCGTCTATAAAAGAAACATCCCTTAGCCACTACGACTCTTCACAGGAGGGGCAGTACACTCGCCTGTTTGCTATGCAGTTGTCCTTTCCACTCCTCCGGCATGTAATGCGTATAGGTAATCACCTCCGTCATTAACAGCTCGGGATCAAACACTCGGTTCTCTTCCGGGATCATCCCTCTTGCTACGGTCAAGATACCACCAAACAAGGCCAAGTAGAATGCGACAGATTTGTGAGATGTTATCTCAAACTTGAAAAGATCTGGGTCAAGGACTGAGGCGAGGGCAAGAACGGCAGTGAACGCTCCAGCAACAAACGACACGAATCTGGATGGATGCATACGTTCATAAACATAGTTTGCTTCTTAAAGAGACTCTCAAGTACCTCATGATAAGAGCCATCTTTTCATTCGGAAATTGCCCAATATAAATGTTGGCAACAGGGTAGCTTTCGTCCAGTCGTCGCGTAAAGAAATGCGGAAGCTCGTTGAACTCGCGGAATTTCCACTTGGCATATGGTGTGTATCTCCGACCACCAATTGATGAAGGATCTTTGCGATATTCCTACGCACAATTAGTGTATGGCCCTAGAAGAGACGAGTCGAATGCTCACCTCGAAATACCGGAAGAAGGAATACATGATGAGATACAATACAATGAACGGCGCAAAAATGGCATTCAAGATACCCATGAAGATAAATCTCCTCCGCAATCTAACCATCACATTCAATATACCCCTCTTACAAAAAAAAAAAAGATAAAATCCACTCACCCCTCAATAAGCACCGCCCTACTCTTACTCTTCAAAAACACCTTCCTCACCCTCCCATGATGGTCAAACAAATAATCCATCAAACAGAACCGTAAATTCCATTCCAACGCCTCCGTCAACACCTTTCCTTTGCCCTTCTCCTCCGGAACGAACCTCTGCAGAAGCTTCGGCAGCGGCACGCGCAAATCCAAAAGCTCCTTGTTAAACAGTGCAATGAGATAGTTCTCTTGCCGCATGATGCGGTTAGCAATGTCGTGTGCGTCAAGCTTGGCTGTCGTTGTATCGTTTGTCCCGCGTGCGTTCTTCGATGAGAGTGCTGTGATGGGATTCTCTTCACGTATTGAGCCTATGCGCCGGACGACTTCAGGCCATGATATGGTTTGAATGTCTGCCTGTGAAAGTGGTGAGAATCGATAAGAAGAATTGTGGCGGCCTTCTCCCTGGTTAAACTTACATCGGGTATTTTGAGGAGGTAGGTATAGAAATTGTACATGTCGATCAGGCGGTAGATGTCAAAGGCGAATGAAATGATTTGCCAGATGTAGAATGCGAGGAAGAGGATGAAGAAAAGTGATGTTAATCCCGAGAACCTATAACAATCAATGACATGGGCACCCATGAGGCAGATAGTGATGGACTACGCACTTGGACACGCATTTATCAACGATAACCTGAGAAAGATGCGTTGCGCTCCCTTGCCGTAGTTTCGAATAATCAATGCAGCCCAGTAAGAATGTCGAAAATCCAATGACGAATCCTACTGTCCTGTCGCAGAGGTATCAGTACACAACGCAGGCAGAAAGGCTACAATCACCAACAGTAAATTCAGGCCCCTCGCCAGTGCAATACTATAAATCCCCTTCCCCTCATAATAATAGTAGACTTCCAGCAAGAACGCATCCAGATTATACACATTCACCCAATTCCATAATGCCCGCTCGTACGCGTCCAGACCTCCCATCGTGGCCCTCGCGTGTCGCCGTCCATCCCCATTCCCACTACTCTCCCCCGAATTCGAAGCAGCTGATGTATAAGGTATTGCCAGATGCTCCTCCTCGTCTAACTCAGATGGTCTCGGTGGGATATTCACATTCGTATCCTGCGCCGAGACAGGGAGTATATGTCCTGCAGGCGGAACCCTCCTCCCCGGAACAGAATATAGTGGCTGACCACGTTGCTGAGCTCCAGGATTTGTCGGTTCCGAGGCTTTGGCTTTACCCTTCCCTTTACTCCTAGATGATGAAGTAGCCTTGTTCATCGCTGCATTCGTCCTCGAAATTGGTGTTTCAATTATGAAACTCTGTGGCACCTCGTCGTCAGATGAGTCCTCTCTTTGATCTCCTCCTTTGATATTCGGTCGTAAAGGATTCATTCCAGAGGTACCAGCATCCCACAGTACATTTCTCTCTGTCTCATGATCCTTCGTTCCCTTAACTCGACTCGTACCAGAACTACTTCCACGGCTGCGTCTTCCGGATTCGAGGTCCTGCTCCTCGAGTTCGTTCTCCTCCTCGACAGGTGACTGGTCAGCGCGTATGTACCCTTGATACGTTCGCGACGTCATGGGGTTAATCATATTGAGAAACGGTCGAGAGACGGATAACGATGCTCCAAGGTTCCGTGAGCTGGTCATGTTGCTCGAGTCGCGGTTGTACCGCGAGGTGCGGCCTGGAGACGTAGGCATTGAGGTGGTGCAGTGTAGCAGTCAAGTGGGGTTGGCAGACGGTGAACCTTATTTGGGATATGGAGATGGATCAGAGTGACAGCTTTGCTATTTCGTCAAATTGTCCACTCGTGACTCCCAACACATATTTGTGTACCGCCTCCGAAATCAAGCGCCCGTAGCCTCATCACCTCAATAGTACAAGCATATTCCATGTTCCTACGTAGATAATACAACTTTATATATATATATACCTTCCTTTATCTGACTCTACTCTGCCCCCTAGTGGCCATTCACAGCCTTGATTGCTACAACATCCAAGGTACTCGCAGCATTTAGAACGGCCTTGATACCCGACGCTGTGATATCTGTGTCTGTCCCAACACCCCACGCCGACCTCTTCTTCTCTCCAGGGGCCTCGTACACCAGTTCCACATACGATGCTGCCACCACCTCCGTACCCTCACCAATTGAGTGCTCCGAATACTCCCTAATGGCCAGCGTCCCGCTAATCTGCTGATGCAGAGCCGTCAGGGTTGCTGACAGAGGACCATTACCCCCTCCGCTAACTGCCCGCTTCTCCCCCGCAAACAAGAACTCTCCTTCTAGCTGACGGCGTGTAGCATCCACGTGTTCCAACTTGAAAGAAGCCAATTCGTACTTGGACGGGATGCCAAAGTAGTATGTCTTTTGGAACAGATTGATGAGATCATCATATAGAATCCCAGACTCCCTGTCGCGCGTATAGCGCTGAACGACTTCAAAGAACGAAGCCTGGAACCTGCGTGGAAGCTCGAGGCCAAGAGCGTTAACGATGGCACTCGCAACATCAGCTTGTGCAGAAGCAGCATTGAAACCAACATTCAACTTCAATTCCGGTAACGCGCGGTCACCAATAGCAGAATTAACTGCGCTCAAGAGGGCACGGAGACCTGAACCGGCGATATCGGAATCAACGCCAACACCCCACCATGATGTAGCGGACTTGCGGTCATCGGTAGGGACGACCTCGACGTAGGATGCAGCCTTGGCTTCTTTGCCCTCTCCGACGGAGTGCTCCGTGTATTCACGGATTGTTAGGTCGATCTTGAGGTGTGTGCGGAGGGCGTCCAGCAGGGCAGACAGAGGACCATTACCATCTCCACGAACAACTCGGTAAACTCCGTCAACAAGCAGAGTTCCATCAAAGTGACGTCGTTCATCAGGTTGTTCATCACCTCCATCGTCCTGAGGGTCCGCATTAGGTTCGGCCGAAATTTTGAAGTTTCGGAGAGCTAGGCGACCCTTGTATTTGGGTCCACCAAAGTGATATGTCGAACGGAATGCAGTGGTAATATCTTCCACTGTTACCTCCCGAGCCTCGCGATCCGAAATCGCCTGAATGACCTGGTAGAACGCGATTTGCATCCTTCGAGGAATGTCCAAGCCCAGGTGTTGTTTGATGAGGTACGCAATGCCACCCTTGCCAGATTGAGAGTTGACGCGGATGACGGCCTCGTATGTCTGGCCCAAATCAGCGGGATCGATGGGGAGGTAGGGCATGTCCCAGTATTGGGGCTCGCCTTTGACCGCAGCCTCTGTGTGTCGAACTTTTTGTGCCTCGAAGCCTTTCTTGATGGCATCCTGATGCGATCCAGAGAAAGCGGTGAAGACCAAATCTCCAGCGTACGGATGGCGAGGGTGGACAGGAAGGTCGTTGCACTGAGTAACAGTGTCGATGACGTTTTGGAGGTCGCTGAAATCGAGGCCGGGAGCAATACCTTGGGTATATAGATTTAGAGCGAGGTTTACGAGATCGACATTGCCTGTCCGTTCTCCGTTGCCGAACAAACATCCTTCAATACGATCACCACCGGCCAGGACGCCAAGTTCAGCCGAAGCGATACCAGTTCCTGTAATAAACGGTCAAATGTGATCATATATGACAGTTTGGGGAAACCCACCTCGGTCGTTGTGAGGATGCAGGCTGACAATGACCTTTTCGCGTTCGGAGATGCTGTTGCAGAAATACTCAATCTGCACCCTTCATGTCAGATTGCTCATTGTAAAAATGAAAAAATCGCTATACCTGATCAGCATAATGGTTAGGTGGTGAAATTTCCACAGTTGTGGGTAAGTTGAAGATGATGCGGTCCTCGCCAGTACCAGCCTTTCCCCAAGCAGCCTTCACAGCCTCGCAAACCTGGACAGCGAATTCTGGCTCTGTCTGCGAGAAAGTTTCTGGGCTGTATTCATATTTGAATATAGTTCCATACTTGGCCGTGCACTCTTCCGTTAGTTGCTTCACGATCTTTGTGTGTTTCACTGCAAGTTCGATGGTCTGCTCCTTCGAATTGCGGAAGACAACATTCCGAAATGTAGGTGATGTCGCATTGTACATGTGGAGAATCGCATGTTTGGCACCTGCGACGGAATCGATCGTTCGTCTGATTAGATCCTCTCTCGCCGGCGTCAGAACCTGATTCTCCTCTATCAATATGAGTAGCGCTAGAGCAAACTCAAGAACATACCTGAACCCATACATCGTCGGGAATTTCATTGTTCTCGACAAGACCTCTAACAAAGCCAAAGTCGGTGTCGCTAGCAGCAGGGTATGCCACTTCGATCTGCTTAACACCACACTTGACCAACTGACGGAAGAAGGTGGTCTTTTGCTCGATGGTCATTGGGTTTGCGAGGGCTTGGTTACCGTCGCGCAGATCGGTCGAGAGCCAGATGGGGGCTTTAGTGAACGTTTTGGAGGGCCATTGGCGATTGGTGAGTTTGATAGGTGTGTACGGACGGTACTTTTTAGAGGGATCGGACCTGAGGGCGAGGACGAATCAGCACAGCTGAAGAGAGATATAATGGGTTACATACAACATAGGCATGGTGTTGGATTAAAGAAGGGGTATGCGGTAGAAAACTTCGAGGGCTATATAGAGCACCATGAATTGAGATTTATAAATGGAAATTAGCAGGATGCACATGACTCGTATCGAGTCAGATCAGATGATCTTCAGGCTAAGGAGAGCCAAGAGTCCATCGAGTTTTAGGACTCTCAGGACCCACGGGGACCCACCAATGATAAGCCCTCGTTCATGAGAATTCAATAGATCTACTCCTCTCTTCATGCTAGGAGTCTCAGTCCTTTGTTGGGCGCTCTACCATCCCTGTTTTTTTTTTCGCAGGCTCTCAATCATCAATCCTGCTCATCCATGATCCTGTTTTCGCAGGAACGTTTCCCCAAATCTCATAATTCTCCGCCTCAGTTCCTTCCATTTATTTCTGTTGTCGTCCTCCCTGTTCCCTCTTCTCATATTCTGTCGAGGCGTCGCCCGAGTTAGAGATAAAATTTCCCCAAGTGTATATATCTTCATTCCTTTCTTACGTACCTGCGCCTATACGGCCGACCAAAATTTACCTGCCATCTTTAATAAGGTACGTACATTGGCCTTGCCACACTTATATGACGATCTCCGCTTCTGTTATTGCCGAGGCCTGAGAAGCCGAGTTCTAGTTTTTTTTCTGATACTTTCGTCATGAATATTCCGCACGAGCTTATGCAGTCCGATAACCCCCCATAAAACCAGCAGGATGTTAGACTACAGGATAGAACTTCTATCAAAACGTAAAAACTTATATCAAAAACCTGTATATTCACACAATTCCATCGTGTTACACGGCGATAATCTCATATATTATCGCTATCGGGCTACGCACATTCACCTTACTCTGGAGCCTTGTGATGTTACCTTTCTTCATTGCAGCATTCCCTTGATCGCCTATGTCAAGAGAACAAGATAGTCGTGAAGGGCTACTGGTGCACAATTAAGCGTTGCTTACGTAAGTGGCTCGCTTATAAAATGTCATTAAGAGTCATTGAACTTTCTCCCCCCAACACCCAGCACGGAAATGGCTCTTACCCTTTCCTCAAGACAGGCTCCCTTCCCCTTCTCGACCATAGGCATTGCTGCCTACACTGGAAAAGTCACCGTCAACTTCGACGAGACTACCTCTGGTGTCATCCTTGACCTCGCCGGAAATATATACACAGATGAACACGATATCGTCCAGGTTATTGCAAAGGAGGCTAATTTGATGGGTGATAACTCCAGAGTCCGTCCATTACGATCCTAATATGTCCATCTCACTCAATCTTATAGACGCCAGCATACCTCACCCTCGCCAAGACCTTGAAAACAGCCACAGCCCTCCCCGAAATTAACACTGCTCTCGATCTGCTTGATAACTACCTTGCATACCACACCTTCCTAGCCGGCCACGGAATCTCCGCATCGGATTGGGCTATTTGGGGCGCTATCAAAGGTCTTTTAATTGACATTATCGCGTGCATGTTTTTAATCGTCAAATCTTATCATTTTCCTTAAATAGGCAATGTAAAGATCGTCGGTCTTCTCAAGAACAACACATTTTTGCATCTGGCCCGCTGGATCCTCCATTTAGAATCGTTAAATTCTACGCAGACCATTCTTTCAGAGCTCATCAGTGCGAGGGCACAGAAGGCCCGCTCGAATAAGACTGCTGCTGGTTTTGCACTCGGACTCCAAGATGCAAAGGAAGGACAGGTCGTAACACGTTTCCCTCCTGAACCGAGCGGTTACCTCCATATTGGCCACACTAAGGCTGCTATCCTTAACCAATACTTTGCCAGGATGTACAAGGGGAAATTGATTATTCGATTCGATGACACTAACCCGTCAAAGGAGAGGGTACGTACGACCCGATTCAATCCATCGCTTTGACTCAGCTATCAAACAGACGGAGTTTGAAGAGACTATATTGGAAGATTTGCAGCTTCTTGATATTCACGGGGACCAAGTTACACACACATCTGATTACTTTGAAACTATTTACAACTACGCTATCCAACTCATCAGGGATGGAAAGTCGTATACCGACGACACTGAGAAGGAACAAGTTTGTACTTGTCCCGGTACCTGAATATCTTTATACTGATATATCAACAGATGCGCGATGAACGCGGTAAGGGTATACCCTCCAAGCATCGAGATGACTCCGTCGAGGACAATCTCAAGCATTTCGCTGAAATGACGTCGGGCTCCGAGGAAGGTCTACGATGGTGTCTACGCGCCAAGATTAGCGTTGACGACAACAACAGGGCTCTTCGGGATCCTGTTATCTACAGGTGTAATACTTTGCCCCACCACCGCACGGGGTACGCATTCATGCACACGTTTTAAGGCGCACTTCCTCATGTTTCTGACAGCGACAAATGGAAAGTATACCCTACCTACGACTTCGCCTGTCCCGTTGTTGACTCCATTGAGGGTGTCACCCACGCTCTCAGGACCAACGAGTACCGTGACCGCAACCCACAATATCAGTGGATGCTTGAAGCGACTGGCCTTCGCAAGGTCAATATCTGGGACTTTAGTCGCTTGAACTTTATCTACACCCTCTTGTCCAAGCGCAAGCTTCATTGGTTCGTCGATCAAGGTCTCGTAGGAGGCTGGGATGATCCACGTTTCCCTACCGTCCGAGGTATATTCACTTTACCACACGTGTGACGCTCCTGAGATAGATCTTCCAGGCATCCGTCGTCGTGGGATGACCGTTGAGGCTTTGACGCAGTTCATGTTGTCTCAGGGGCCTTCCCAGGCCGTTGTTTCCTTGGAGTGGGACTCGATCTGGACGCACAATAAGAAGATAATCGATCCTATTGCACCTCGACTTTGGGCCCTTCATAAAGAGGATAGGTGAGCAGGCGGTGCATTAAATGCTAGTCGTTGTTGTTAATTCTCTCTTTCAGCGTTCCTGTCACTCTCACGAACGGTCCTGCCAATCTCGAGGTCAAGATATTACCCAAACACAAGAAGAACCCTGACGTCGGTGAGAAGAAGACCGTGTACTCGAGCAAGATCATCGTTGAACAGGAGGACGCTGTTAGCTTCGAGGACCAAGAGGAGGTGTGTCATTAGCCACAATCCATCACATTCACCACTAATATCAGCATCAGGTTACACTCATGGATTGGGGTAATGCTATCGTCCGACAAAAGCAGGTTGATGCATCTGGAAAGGTTCTCTCTATTGTAATGGACCTCAACCTCGGGGGTGACTTCCGAAAGACGAAGAAGAAGGTTACATGGCTTGCCGAGCCTACATCAACATATTCCATCCCTACCGTGACATTAACCGATTTCGACTACATCATCACTAAAAAGAAACTCGAGGAAGAGGACAACGTCGCGGACTTTGTCACACCAGTGACTGAGTTCAAGGAAATTGCCTATGCCGATGCAAATGTCCTCGAGCTTGGAAAGGGTGAGATCATCCAGTTTGAAAGGAAAGGGTATTACATCTACGATGGTGAGAAGGATGGTGTGAGGGAATTTTTCAAGATCCCAGATGGCCGTGCGGCTGGAATCGCCAGCAAGGCTACGCCTGCAACTAGCAACTCCGCTGCTACCAAATCTGCAGAGACAGCTGCTCCAACAACGATGTATAGGCTGGCTTCAGTTTATGCCCATGAAACTGACATACCCGAGGTCGAGACGAAGATGTACAAAGTCAAGAGCGTCCACACTGTATAGACAATCATAATCCATCTGTACCATTATTACAATCGTCTGTCGTATTCTGGGATACATGATAGATACGTCCACTAATATTTAAATCGAGTTAAGGATTGAAGACTGGACGATGGTCGGTCATCGTCATCCCATTCTCTACCAGTTCAGCAGCCAACTTGGCTACGTTCCGGTAGTCCGGCTTTGTCAGTATTCTCGCTGCGTCCCTCGCGCCTACCCACATGGGCTCAAAATCCTCGTTATCCATCTGTGTTCCCTGTACCATCGGTGCGGAATTACTGGTCACGCGCATGAGGTACCACAGAATTATCTTCATACTGCCATCCTTGAGCATTTTGACAGTGATGGTAAACGGCTCGGTAGAGTCGAGCTCGACGTGCGGTCTGAGACTGGTATCGAGATCTGGGTTGGGCGCACGCGTGAGCATGGGGCAGGGGAGGGGTTCGCAGGCATAGCCTGTCTCTTCAAACGTTTCGCGAAGCGCGGCTTGTTCTATGGATTCGCCTACGTCTTTGCGGCCCTTTGGGAGAATGATATCCCTTGTTCTTCTGTGGTGCAAGACGCAGATCTGGAGGTGGTCTATACTGGAAGGATGTAATGATACGGGTGTTGCCACTGGTGTTGTGGAGGAGGGTGGTGGTGGTGGTTCGGAAGTTGACTCGGTGTCAGGGGGAGGGGCGAGTCTGAATAGGACACCGCCCGCTGCGAGGAAAAAGTTGTCGCTCGAGAATTGGAGAAAGTTTGCGTATTGTCTTCTCGGTGATGAATTAGAAGACGAGGCCATTGGGTGATGATAGTTTTTGGAAAGTGACAAAGATATGGAATAGGGGGGGTTAGTCAGTCAGAGATAGCAGGGTGATCTTATCTAGTACTACCCAGGCCTCGACAGGCCCTGTGCACTCCATGACCCAGATCTCTGGCGTTATGAACCCACCAATCCACTCTTGGTCTACGTTCGTTCGTAGCTCTACACTGTCTTCGCCAGTCTGCATCAAATTTTTCTCCTTGAGCTCTTTGTGATACCTCTCTCTCTCTCCATCGGCAGCATCATCATCGCTCACATACACGAGCGACATATGCGGGTATTTCGGCGTGCGTGGGACCACTCTTAACCTCTTATGCACAGCGCGGTGTAAGTCAATCAATGCCTCATCCGGGTGTATGCTTATGTAGACTGAGCGAAAGTAATGATCGCCTACATCCACGGATTTGAAGTTGACTCGGAACGTGTGTTGCGTAGCGGATATAGATTCACGTATTGTGGAGAGACGTATGGGAGTATCTGACTGCACGGCCGCGAGAGTGATATGTGGTTCGAATGTCGGGTACGTAGTTGGTGAATGTGGCTCATCCTTGCGGATGGCCATGATCTTCTTGAGTTCGTCGGCCGTGCTGCGTTGCGGCACGATCCAGAGGGTAAACTTGGCTACAAGATCGTGCCGTCAGTTGGTCTTCATTGTCTGTGGTAGATCCTCTTACTGTATGCCTTTTCCATGATCGCTGTGAGGAAGAGAGATAAATTAGGCAGTCGGCGAAGGCCAATCTCAATTCACAGGATCGGAACACACCTCACGAGAAAACATCATATATATTACAATTTTCTGGGACAAATTTACTGATACACAAGAAGATCGAGTAGAGAGATGGGGGGTGGGTGGGTGGTGGTCCGGTATGAGTGGAGATCAATAAACATACATGCATTATGTGTTTGAAGGTAGAAATCAGTCAAGAGCATTAAACGTCACAGGTCGAGTCTGGAGATATTTCAATGTCAGGTTTGCCTAGGCAGTAAACGCTTCTTCAATCAAGATTGGTGTTGGCTCCCATTCAAACTGACCCAGCTGCTGTCCACACCGCTGCTACTCTCACCGGAGGCGCTCTCTGCATCGGACGAATCTTCATGCTCGGGTGAGATTTCATGAGGTTCAGAGCTACTTTGAGCTGGAGAGTGAACGGAGGCCTGATTGGTGTTTGTAGGGGTGGCCTGGGGCCGAGCTGTTTCAGCCTCAGCCGCAGGTGTGGGTGGAGGCAGATTGGTAGGAGGCAACTTGAACGGCTGGGTCATCAACAGTCGGTTCCTAACTCCGATCAAGAAGTGGGGGATGTTAAGAAGGACGTCCAACAAAACCGGAGGCAAATGCGAAGCAAACTTGTACGTGTGTGCTACAACAAAATCTTCATCAGCTGTGCTTGCATGGTCAAAATGCGATATAACCCACCACCAGCACCAACAGACAATCTCTCTCCTCTCACCCAGTTCATGACCCTACCCAATCCGAGATCAACACCGTAGATCCTGTATGTGCCTCGTCCGCCATTGACAACATCCACAACCCTCCTCACAAACACTGACACATCCGTTGGTTTCCGGTGAACACCATAATGGTACGTGCCTTTGAACACGGCAACGAACGTCTCCCAAGGTGTCTTCCTCTTCGCAGGCACACTGACCGAACCCTGCAATACGCTCGCAAACGCCGGTCCATACGTCACCTTCTCTGATGCAGTCCATCTCTCCATAGCTTTCCATACGCTCTCGGTCTCTCCTATCTCTGCTACGGCAGCATCGGCAACAGCACCAAAATCAAACGTCCCAACATCAACGACAACAACTTTCAAGTTTTTCATAACCTCCGCACCCTTCCCAGTAACACCAGCAGCCCTCACCTCCCTCCTCAAGACCTCCACTCCTCTCTCCATAGCGGCAGCGCTCATCGCTTTAACCCCAGTAAAGGGAAGCCCAACCCTCACATCCGTAGCCGGCAAACACACCACAATTGTCTTCTTATACCCCTGATCACGCATGATAGCCGGACCAGTGCGTATCAGCGGCAAGAGCGCCTGAATGACTTGCAACGGGGTGATGTGCGTCGCTGTCAGGTACGGGAGGTAGGTACCCGGCAAAGAAACATGTTCAAGCGGGGCGAGGGCATGTGTTACAGTCTTGGCTGTAGGGAGGGTTAGGAGGGAAATGATGGAATGGATGTAGGGGTGTGAGGAAAGCGGGGCATAGGAGTCTCCCGCTGAGCCTATTGGGAATCTGCGAGAAAGCGTAGCAGCTAAAGACCTCAAGAATGTTGGAATCATGAGAGGCTTGCAAAAGATTGTGTCAGCTACAGTTGAAACTACAATAAAAAACAGTTGGTCGCACCTCATACGGATCCAAAACCAAAGCCTTGACGTATCCCTGTGTTTGCTGTTCCAATGGTTCAACGGCCTCAGGATTGGCAACGCTGGCGACCACAATATAGCCCTTCTTCTCCAGATCCAAAATCAACGGCAACCCAAAGGGTGAATCAGCACCAAGAACGACTGGAGCGGAATGATGAGGCTCGATATTGACTCTCACTAAATTTGTTACTCACCAACTACCTGCCTACGGTCTGTAGACTTGACTTGTTGCGCGCGCAGGCGTTGAGGTCCTCTCCGTTTACGACGAGTGATACCATAGCCGACAAGTAGACCGGTGCCCACCACAGACATCACAACTCCTGTCGTTTTCCATGGGTGTTTGGCAATCCAGCCTGATGATCTTTCCGCCCAGTGAGTCGTGAGGGGTACTGGCGGCGGCGGTGGGGGTGGTGGTACTTGAAAGTCACCAAGGCTGGGTATGCGGACCTCTGGGAAGGCTGGAAGTCCGGGGCCATATCGCGAGATGTCAATCCAGAGGCGATTGGCAACCTCGTGGACGTCGGGCAGTCCATGAGCAACCGCAGAAAGAGAAGTGAAGAAATATTCTTCAACCGAGGCAAGGTACTCTTCCATCTTGTCAAATGTTCCCATCGGAGTTGGAGGTGTCCACCAACAACCTTGGTTTCACTCCAACACAAGGGCCGATCACTTGCCTATTCAAGAAAAGACAAAAAAGGACGTTCAAGCGACGCCAGCAGGATTCGAACCTGCGCCCTCAAAGAGGAACAGATTTCTAATCTGTCGCCGTAACCACTTGGCTATAGCGCCTTGAGAAGCCCCTGTCCCTGCACAACTCAGTTGCGCTGACACATCAATGACAACACAATCGAAATCCAACCTGACGAGTAATTCAGAGTTCGCCAATTCATCACACTCAAACACATAGGGACTATGATGATTCTATGCGATGCATTATTAAAACTAGAGAATAAAAAGCATTTTATTCGACGGCCACAATCTACACCGACGAGGACGACGCTAACGCAGGACCACCTCCGGATGACTAAGAAATCTAGTTGCCCATCTCTTTTGCGAGTTGCTCAGCCTTGGCCTTGACATCCTCAATTGTACCAGCCTAGCGAGGGTGTCAATACTTGTGCAACGTGTCAACCAAAATTGTGAACATACCATATAGAAAGCAGATTCAGGAAGAGAGTCATGTGCGCCGGAAAGGATCTCCTTGAAGGAGCGGACAGTGTCTTTGAGGGGAACAAGCTTGCCCTCATAACCAGTGAAGACCTGGGCGACCTGGAAAGGTTGTGACATGAAACGCTGGATTTTACGAGCACGCTCGACCTGGGAGCTAAAATTAGCAAGGACGGAGGTTACAATGTGTATGCTTACTGTAAGCTTGTCCTCTTCTGACAACTCATCCATACCAAGAATGGCAATGATATCCTGAAGGGACTTGTAGTCCTGGAGAATCTTTTGGACAGCCGTTGCGACCTCGTAGTGCTCCTTGCCAACCTAGAACATCCAGGTTAATAACACTGAGCACTAAAGGCTCGAGTCAAAACTTACGATACGGGGGTCGAGCATACGTGACTTGGAATCAAGAGGGTCAACAGCAGGGTAGATACCAAGCTCGGCAATACCACGGGACAACACAGTAGTGGCATCCAAGTGAGCGAAGGTGGTTGCAGGGGCAGGGTCAGTCAAATCATCAGCAGGCACGTAAACGGCCTGGACAGAGGTAATAGAACCCTTCTTGGTGGTGGTGATACGCTCCTGCATACCACCCATATCAGTAGAGAGAGTAGGTTGGTAACCGACGGCGGAGGGGATACGACCGAGCAGGGCAGACACCTCGGAACCGGCCTGGGTGAAACGGAAGATGTTGTCAATGAAGAGCAACACATCCTGGCCTTCCTCATCACGGAAGTACTCGGCGATGGTAAGACCAGTAAGGGCAACACGGGCACGGGCACCTGGGGGCTCGTTCATCTGACCGAAGACAAGAGCGACCTTGGAGTCACCCTCCAAGTTGATGACACCAGTCTCAATCATTTCATGGTAGAGATCGTTACCCTCACGAGTACGCTCACCGACACCTAGAGGCCAGGTTGAAGATATGATATAGAGAACAGACGAGGTAACATACCACAGAAAATGGAGAAACCACCATGAGCCTTGGCAACGTTGTTGATGAGCTCCTGAATCAACACAGTCTTGCCGACACCGGCACCTCCGAAGAGACCAATCTTGCCACCACGAGCATAGGGAGCAAGGAGATCGACGACCTTGATACCAGTCTCCAAAACTTCAGCAGTGGTGGACTGGTCGACGAAGGCGGGGGGTTCGGCGTGAATCGGAGACAGCTTGACACCGACAATGGGGCCACGCTCGTCAATGGGCTCACCAATGACGTTCATGATACGACCCAAAGTAGCCTTGCCGACGGGGATCTGGATGGGAGCACCGGTGTCGATGACCTTGGTACCACGGACGAGACCCTCGGTACCATCCATAGCAATGGTACGGACCGAGTTCTCACCCAAGTGAGACGCGACTTCCAAAACGAGGCGACCACCTTGGAAGTCCTGGACTTCAAGGGCGTTGAGGATAGGAGGGAGGTTGTCCGTGTCGAATTGGACATCGACGACAGCACCAATAACGGTTTTCACCTGACCAACAGTGGTCTTTGCCTCAGTCGCATAGGAGCGAGCTGGAAGGTGAAAATAAGCGTGAAAATGAGAAATGGAGGGCAGGAAGACGTGAAAAAACACGAACCGGAAGTGGAACCAGAAGCCTGCTGGAGACGAGGGGGAGCAGACCGTTGTTGGGACTGGGAAGGAACGGTGACCCGGGGGAGGACAGCGGCTGAGGAGAAGAACGCGTTTGTCTGCTTTGCGCTCTTGAAAGCACGCTTTGAGAGACGGGCAACGGCACCACGGGAGGTGAGCATGGCGAAGGGATGAGGATGTGGATTGTGAGGAAGGAGAACTCTGCGTTCTGCGCCTTCAAATCCCGACACGTAGAAATTTAAGTTCACACACTCCCGGCTTCCTCCGCACTCAGGGTCCGTATTTTATGTCATTCTTATGTTTCCCTCCTCATTGCGTTGCAAGTAGATGTAGTAATCCGTCTCGATCGTGATATCTTCTTCAGTAGTATTACACCAATGTCTAGGACAATCTCTTCCCTTCCTTTGTGTATCCAATCGTACAAATGTCCACAACCATCCAGGAAGATGAGCAACTCCTTACTTCTCTTGAAAATCACCTTCGTATCCTTGAAACCGAGCAAGCGGTCATTCGGGTGCGATGACCTCCTTTTGACATCATGCTTATTTGATGTACCAACATTGCCTGCAGGAACGGTGTGCGCGTTTATCCCAGAGTAAACAGAAACTCGCTGCCAACATCCAAGCCAAACGAGTGCGCCAAGCACCAATGCGAACACTTCTCCCAGAACTATGCGGAGAAGTATTTTCGTATTGTGTCCACACTGAGGACAGCTCGGAGCGCCAAAGGGACTGGGATGTCCGTGCACCAGTCACCCTGTCTAATGTCTGCCGACGCTGGTACGACATGGTCCTCAATAATCCAACCCTGTGGACCAAACTGTGTATCCGGTTGGGTGACAAGGTTAACCACGTTGCACGGGCGCAGCTCTGGATCAGTCGTTCTCACCAACTCCCGTTAGACGTCACCTTGCAGCCATCCACGACCCCACCTTTAATCGGTGTCCCTGATACTGCCTTGCCCAATTTTCTGCGTGCGGTCAAATGGCTCAGTCAACACATTTATCGAGCCAAGACATTGACTATTGAGCCCGGGATTCCAATTGTTCCGTTTCTGCTCTCGGACGGCAACCTTCCTGCCATGCCGTATTTGCAAAGTCTCATCCTTGACACAGGCGACAAGGACGATGCAAGCATTGTCCAGCGTGCACTGGAGGCACCTGTTCTACGCGAACTCAGACTTCGCGATCTGACGTCAATGACGAGAGTTCTGGGACAGTCACTAGACCATCTCAGAGTCCTTGTGATAACGTACAGTGGGCGATGGGTGCGTCCCTCAATGATTGGGAATGGGCTTTCTTTGTGTACCCAGCTGGTCGACTTGACGGTGACTTTCCCATCAGAACCTATTCCGCCATCATCAGCCCCTATCCTGTTACCCCAAGTCCGGAAACTTCACCTATGTTGGCGTCATCAATTCACTTCGGCTGTTATCATCGAGGCGTTTCGCGTCCCGAAGCTGCAGCACCTAACCCTCACCCGTTCGGATGATCAACTTTCTGTAGCCCCAGGATTTGCGTTGAGCCATCTGAAAGAGCTTTTTGTCTCCGCGCCAGACCTACAGCGCCTCACTTTGTCACAGTGGAAGATGGGCAATTTGGACAATTTTCCAACAATACTTGAAGAGGCACAGAATTTAGTTGAGCTTGAGATGCTCGGCTGCCGGCACGTTTCGCTGCTCTTGATGAGCCTCACACCTCCATCGGACGAGCTTTCCGGGTCGTGGCTCTGCCCACGAATACGTCGACTGGTGATCGATTCCTTCGACCAATGGGACGTTCGCCCGATCCTCGACTTTGTGAGAAGACGAATGGGTAGGGCTGCTGGTGGGACCAGGGACGTGCAATCGCCTGGATACTTGTGTATTGAAGAAGTTGAGTTGGGGCGTAGTCTAGGGACGCTTGATTTCCAATGGAGGGTGTATTTGCGCAAGGAATTGTGGGATATTAGGTCGACAGGTAGAGTGAGGATAGTACAGTAGCAGTATGATAGTGTTTGTGTTGTTAGCCAGATATGGTGACACATCAGTGGATCAGTGGGCAGTCAATGCTATCATATTGCACAGCTGCAACACATTCACCAACACCGAACACTGATACTTTCACGACTACTCCCCGTCCGCGCATGCAACAATGTCGTTGCTCTCAGATAGGCAGAGAGAGGACCTGTATGTCGTCTTCCACCCCCACCGTCGCGACTGGTAACCCGAGACCACAGGCACAAGTCAATGCTTGACTACCTCTACGCCAACAACTACATGTCCGCCTTTAGCGCCCTCAAGGCCGACGCTGGTACAGAGTATACCCCAGATCCAAAAGCAAAGTACACCGGTCTGCTTGAGAAGAAGTGGACAAGCGTAATCCGATTACAAAAGAAGGTTCGCGACTTGCACACCCAGCACGCTTTTGTCTCCTCACCTACTATGCATTTCCTTCTCACAGATCATGGATTTGGAAAATCGCAATGCTGCACTCCAGGAAGAGTTGTCGACAACACCAGCAAAGCGTGCCTCTCAGTCCGATTGGGTTCCTCGCGCCCCAGCTGCTCACGTTCTTACCGGACACCGGTCTCCTATCACTCGAGTTGCCTTTCACCCGCAGTACTCAATATTGGCTTCTGCCAGCGAAGATGCAACAGTCAAGATCTGGGACTGGGAGACTGGTGAATTTGAGAGAACGTTGAAGGGACACACCAAGTCCGTAAATGACGTTGATTTTGATCATAAAGGACATCTGCTCGGTAAGTATCCTATCCTGACCCTTTGTCTCCAACTAGCCCCTTCATCTCAACATCTGCAAACAGTCACATGTTCCTCTGACTTGTTCATCAAGATATGGGACTCCCAGAACGAGTGGAAGAACACCAAAACCTTCCCGGGTCATGAACATGCTGTCTCCTCTGTCCGCTTCCTTCCCGGCGATCAACACATCATCAGTGCTAGCAGAGATAGGACAATACGAGTATTTGACATTGCATCCACGTGTGTACGAATCTTTATACGCTTTCGTCCGGCTAATCTCGTCGTTAGCCACCAAGTTCGGACAATTTTTGGCCATTCAGAATGGGTTCGATGTGTTGTACCCTCCCACGATGGCAAAATAGTTGCTAGCTCCTCCAAAGACCAGGTAGATCCAGATACCACTCTTTACCACCCTCTATCGCCGTTTAATTCATTCCCATAGACCGTCAGAATATGGGATCCTCTCACAGGAGAACAGAAAGCAGAATTGAGAGGGCATGACAACGACGTTGAGGTTGTCGTATTCGCTCCAATTGCGGCGTACGCCGCAATCCGCGAACTTGCAGGAGTTCCGGTACGTGCGAGGATAAACCTGTCCCGCAGAATTCGCCTATAAACCTAACCTTCTTCCAAAAGAACACCGAGCGCACCAAGCGCCACGGACTATATGTTGCTTCAGGTGCCCGTGACAAGACGATTAAACTTTGGGACACTCAAACAGGACAGTTGCTAAGGAATTTGGTGCGCTCATCCAGTGGCCATTGTGGCAAAATAGCCCAAGTCATCTAACCTCCAATTTCACCCATTTTCCTCTTATTAAACTGCAGCCTGGCCACGACAACTGGGTGCGTGCATTGGCATTCCATCCATCTGGCAAATACCTCCTTTCCTCCGCCGATGACAAAACCATACGAGTATGGGAACTCTCAACGGGCCGGTGTATCAAAACGGTTGAGGCGCACAATCACTTTGTCTCGACCCTCGCATGGGGTCGACAATCTACATCAAGCGGTGGTGCTGATGCAAAGTCAAACGGAACGACAGGCGATTCGTCCACGGGACCGGAGAAATTGGTCAACGTCGTGGCTTCAGGAAGTGTAGATCAGACAATCAAGATTTGGCTTCCATGATGGATGGGGCTTCTTTGATTTAACCCTCGTACTGTTGCCACGAAGTTGACTATCGTATTGGAAGTTTTTAGTGTCCTTTCTCTTCTGCCTTGACTTATCGTTGTTTTGTTCCGGTAAGCTTCCTCTACCGCACACGATGCCTTGCTTACCACCTGCGCGCAGCGCTCTCTCTCTCTCGTCCTGCAATTCGTAGCCAGTAGTTACAGTTATTACCTTGCCCGTGCACAATCCTTTACGATGTTGCGACTTGATCAGAATTCTGAATGCACCCTTTCGTTTTCCTCTCTGATACCCCCTTATTAACCCCCACTTCTTGTATATAAGGAAGGAGCCGAAAATAATCAGTAATCGTACCTGGAATGGAAATTCAATTACGGCAACGCGTTGTCTTTTACGGAATCGCACGGTTTGGGTAGAGTAAATAAAGTTGATATGATGATACAAGAAGCAAGGAGAAAGATACTAGGTTGCGCAATGTAGACTATCTCCACGCGCACCCTGATAACCCAAGGCCATTTCCATCTGACGTACGTTATCTTGCCATAGTGACCCAGCAACGAACAAATTCCTGGGCTGTTGTTCGCCGTGACTGGCGTTGGCGGACCTGTCTGCGGTTGGGATGTCCTTTCCCGCGTCTGAATCCGCGCACCAATCATCTCGAGGGTTCTTGTTATCGTAAGGAAAATGCAAAAGGCCAGCAGTATCCTCCTCCGTGTAAATGCGTTTTCTCATGTCGTTGCTAAAGTTGTTGGTCATAGGCCTGCCTTGACCATTCGAGGATGAAATTTCCAAGGTGTCCAATGGATAGAAAGGAGGGGTTGTTGTTGATGAGTTTAGCGCTGAATGCGAGTGATACTCAATACCACTACCGTCCGAGGACGAGGACAATGGGCACTCCGAAGTTGATGTTCCCACATAATCATAACTGCCCGTCCAGGCGGGAATATCAGTGATTACTCCTTGAAAGAGTTGTGCATTTACTTACCCTAAATCAGTACCAATATATTGCGGGCCCTCTTGAGCCTCGAGCAAGCGACTGGATGGGGTTTGGACATTTCCAAGCAGCGGATTTTGTCTTTTGGTCGGTTGTCGTAGCATCGAATAAGTGTCATAGCCCATATTCCCATTACTCTGGGGAACGGGCGACACTTGCGACTGCGACGAATTGTAGTTCACGGCTCCCAGATTCAAAGATGAATAACTACGACTAGAGGAACGCGGTGCATTTGCCCACTGCGGAAGGTGTGTGGCACGCGGCTCAGAATACGACCTCGGTTCGGTACCGAGATATGCTGACGACAAAGCTTGGGGCCCTGGTGCAGCGGGGTGAGCTGCATAGCCGTCCATATTCAGGGGGTAGCCCGCGGCAGGACGATCCCTGCACGATGCATGAGGCCGTGGATATCCGAAATCTTGACGGGAGTGAGTTGAGATTGGGAGAACCTTTGCTACCGAGTCCCCAGCGGATGGAGAAGTAGCAGACACTATTCGAGCTCGAGCAACTCCGCGCATGCGAGGCTCTCGGTAGGAATATTCGCATATGAGACCACGA
>QFDT01000880.1:0-10807 GCA_003315915.1 Macrolepiota dolichaula | reverse complement strand
GTCGAAGCATACGGTCCAGACGTAGGTTCATTTAAACTCTCCACCCCACTCCTCAATCAAACCTCCCACTTTATCATTTGCATAGGGCAATGTTTGGTCCGAACCCTTCAGTAGCTCACACAACCGCGAACGCGATATCTTTAACCAAGTGAGCTCCTTCTTTGGTGTATCTCAAGACACCAACTCCGTCGTAACCAACTTTGGCTACCCCAAAAAATTCGTCGAACTTGCCGGATTCTCACTTGCCCCCCACCAAGAACTCGGTTATGCTCTTCGGGACTACCTCGAAGGCGCGTTGACACTGCCGAGTACGCCTACGGCGCTCGCTGCGGCTAGTGTGACTGAGTTGAACGGGTTGGCTGAGGATAAGAGGGTGAGGGAGTTTACACATGAAGAGAGGACGCCAATCATTGAGTGGTTGAAATTGGGTTCGGAGCTGATGATGGTCCATCGGATGCACGAGGTATGTGACTCCCTTTCAGTGTCTTTTGATAAATATCAACATCGAGTTTTCAGGCCATGTCAATGGCTCGCGAGGGTCACACAGACACAGGTGCTGATGCCAAAGCACGCAAACATTTGGGCATTGTAGACAGTGCAATCGAACATCTGTCCGAGAGATCTGTGACATTACGGACGGAGCGACGGGCGGTCAAACCAGCGTGGGCTAAGACCCAGGAGGACTTGGAAGAGGAAAATAAGGAAAAAGAAAAGTCCGAGTCTGAAGAGCCCAAACAGGAGAAAGAGTCACCATAGAACACACTTGTAGTCCATATGGTCAGTGGCAGAGATGACCAGCGTCCTTACAAGTATGTGAGCAGACGGAGCAATATCAGCTTCGGATGGCGAAAATCACATATATACATATATATGCGAATAAATACGGTCCATGGGCCTGAAGGCCAGACAGCACGAACAAAGTCCATCTATGCACACAACCTATTCAATTACTAAAGTCCGAAAAGAGTCCAGAACACAAAGAGCTGCACAAGTATGACACCAGATGTTTTCCCAATATCTTTTGAAAGACAAACACCAGCACTCGTCCTTCCTGGCGGCACGCCAAGCGTGACGGCCATCAGCGAAAATGTCGACACTGTCGTCTTGCCGTCCGACATCGTGAACGTTACCACCGAGGGTGCAGGTGATATGGTCGGGATAGCTGATGCATTGAATCCAGTTGTAGCCTGAGCGAGGATCGCGTGGTACGTGCTTGTCGCCAATCCCGAGCTCACAACGCCACCTATGGATGCAGGAACGGACGTATTAAAGATGTATGCAGGTGTGGTAAACGTCGGTGTAGGGATGAGGAGGTTTGGAAGTGTTGTAGGAATGGTTGTTTGGGGTGTGAATGCGGAGGTGGTTAGAGCGGGTGATGATTGTGCAGGCGTAGACGCAACGGTCGTGTTAGTGACAACGCCAGCGCTGGTGAGCGGGTATAATCCAATTTTAGGAGATTCTTTGGTATCAATCCCGTAACTAGAATGACGTGAGAGCAATCCGACAGTCGAGGCATGGAAATGATGTACCTGAAGATTGAATAAACAGTCTGCAAAAATACGGTGCCTGTGAATGCCCTTTAGATGTGCTTGGGTGAGCCTCAATCATTGCTTACCGATCTGCCAGTCTATTCCATCGGCACTGGGAGGAAGGGCCCTTGGCCATGAAAGGCATAAGTTTGGGTTACCAGAGGCGGGGCCAATAAGGTAATCCGAGGGATGAAGAATATATGTATGACCGCTTCATAAAGAGATCAACGGGCTGTTTGAAGACCTACTACAATAATACCCACCCAAATGTCAAAGTCAATGGGATGCTGGTATCACATGGGATGACCCACTGCCCGTCTAGACACCGTCTGAGCAGAGTCAACATAATGGATGGTGGACTTACTGTTGGCGTCAACAAGTCGCGAACCTTCAATTAAACCATAGAGTCGTGACACCTAGGCCCGTTAAATAAGATACGGGGATAGACATGGGGGGACCTACATCCTGGTAAGGGCCATAGATACCAGGCGCGCCTCTGGAATTTTATCAGAACCATCGAGAGTGCAGCCAAAATACATACTCACACATCAAACAGAGCTAAAGATGCATTCCTAGTCGCGTTCGCTTGAGATGGCAAAGGCGCTAATTGTGTTCCATTAATGCCAAATGAGGAGAGAGGGATTGCCCAGTGTAAATAACTGGAAGCATTGCTAATTTCAAGGTTGTTGAAAGGTGAGAACTGAGCAACGTTGTTCCAGCTGATATTGCGAGGATTTGTGACAATTGATGCATCGATAGCGCCCAGCGAAAGGGATCCGGAAAGATTCCGTGTCAGGCTAAATCCGAACAGTGGGTAGTCAAGGAGCCCTTGTTGGGCGAGGCTAGCAAAGAACGGGGTTGCTGCCATCATGAATCCCAAGATCACGCAGAGGTATGGCAGGTAGGTTGTACGTACAATTGGTGTCGGCATGATATACCGGTGAGAGTCTGGGGAATCCCAAGCCCAGGAGCCCACTCTCCTGGTCAATCGCAGGAACAGTTGAGTTAGATATGAGCCCTGTGGTATCAGCATAATCAATATCACTCTGGTCTTTCAGGCACGAAAACCACTCACCAAAGGTTTGGTTAGCCACAACAAGTCCTGCCAGTTCCACTTTCTCCCTTGCAACAAAACCCGAGACCGCTGTAAATCACTCAAATTAGTTGCATCCTTGATATTGATCTCTACTACATCAGACTGCCAGCAGGGCAGTGACTCACCAGAACCATCTGCATAGCTTGCGCTAAACCCTGTCGCATTCCCATTCACACTTTGGAAACTGGGACTCTGGTAACTTAGGGGATACTTGGGTACTCCCTTGCACACCTCAGTTCCGCATGCTGACGAGATCAACCAGAGGTCGGATGAACCGGTGTCGAGCGCAACACGAAAGTTGATGTCTCCAACTTTGATCACGGCAAAATAGGACCTATTAGATTGAGCAATGAACGTTAATGAAACAAACTCATCCTGCGAACAATATCAACGCACTGTCGATCCTGTGCTTGTGATAGAGGACTCCATCCTGCACTGGATTTGGAAACATTCGGATTGGTAGCATTCATAGTTGTAGTCCCGTTCGGAGGAGTTGCGGCGACAACGCCCCTTGCGATAATAGGCAGACTAACCAGTTGATCCCTTGGCAAGAACCTCGGCTGCAATGTCCTGCCAGCGATACTCTGCGATTCAGTGTCCACATTCCCGGCAAGGCCAAGTGTCACCAGCCAACCCAGGATGCTGAATAGGCCCAGGGCCTGGAAATACAAAGCCGTGTACATTGCGCCCTTCTATTCCGTGATTATAAGTTGACAATATACAGGCGCATCCGCGTTTTTGCCCTTTCTATTTCTTCTGTTTGCTGTCACCAGTGAGAATAATGCGGACGCGAGAGAGGGGGTAGTGTGTATAGAAACACAAGGACGCTCGTTTCCTAGTGGGAAAGCGCGGAGATAATTAAGCCAAAGTGAGAGAATCAAAACGAGGGACGTATAAAGAGTAAGAGTCAAGGAGAGATCAGTGATCAGCGCCGGGGTAGTTGTTACAGGTGGTGGTTGAAAGCAGCAGTGCACAGGTGCCCCTCCTCGACATGAAGGCCGGGCGCTTAACAGCATTTTAGCTCAAATAGGAAAGCATTCTAGCTTGTTTTTGATCCCTGTGACACGGCCGACGGAACATACACTTTTTCAGGGTTCAACTTTCACATGTGGAGCGACATATGTTCCAAAAAGACGGGATGACTTCCAGTAAAAAAAAAACGAGAACCGGGCTGAGGATTACATAGTGAAACTAATACATCCGCTGTCAAAGGGAGGAAGTCGAACAATATATCACGCCTGCACATGGAGGACTGAAATAAACATGCACAGGAGCAAAGGAGAGAAATCACATGTTAAATAAGGTCAATAGGTAACGCAAAAGGTAAAAACCGGAAAAGAGGTATCGGGGACAATCACAGTACAGAAAGACAAAAAGAATCCGGCATAAACATAAAGGAAAGGAGTGAAGACGAAGTGGATTAGAGCACTTTATCGCTTAGCGAAAACCTTCTTTAGCAATCCCAACACTTTCGGTACATTGAGCTGTACATATTCCAGATCCAACAGATGCTTGTTGTCCTTTTGCTGTAGAAAGTGTTAGAGGACGATAGCCCACCAAAGCGCTGAACTAACCTTCTCCAGGAGGTCATCTATCTTGAGATCCATCTCAAGAATAGCCTTCTCACGACCCTTGTAGTGTAGTGCGATGATGAAAGTTCCGGGTGTTGGTGAAGTGATATTGAAATAAATATTTGGACGTCTGATCGTGTCAGTCAGATAGAGGGCAGTGGTGAAGCGATCAGCAAAACACACCTGTTATCTGGCACGTTGCTCTCTACAATAATACCCTCCTTCTCCAACTGAGCATGAGTGAATCTATATGGGCCAAGAACTACAGCCTTGGTAGGCTTCTTCTCCTTCCCTCCAACGGTTACAACGCCTACTCCAGTCGTGCTGCCCTTATCCTTGGTAGCAGTCAGGCGGACATTCTGAAGATATGCCTTGTATTGTTCGAGCTGCGAGCGCATATAGTTATTATGATCGCAGATTGTCTTGTAGACAGCATCAAGGGACTTGGTTTCAGCAATGACTTTCTCCCGTAGGTTACCGAGATGAACAAGCTCCTGAGCGACCTCCTCTTGCATGAGCTTGCATCCGTCTGCCTTATCGATGATCTTCAGCTCCTCTAATTCCCTAAGCATCTCCTTGACTTTGATGCCCTTACGGACAAGCACCGCATCCTTAGTCGTTGCCGCTCGCTCAGCGATCGCAGCAAGATCATACGGAGGTTTTAGCCCAGCGTTCGGTAGTGATCGAATAAGCTGGACAAAAATAGACTTGGTTTCCATGTAGAGCATGTCGCTTGACGACACTGAATCCATGAGCGCACTCTGGATATCTTGTATAGGTGTCTCCCAACGACTGTAAAGCGCCAACTCGATTGTTCGATTTTCTTTCCGCGGGACTTGAGCAGGAGCGGGGCCAAGTTCGTCGGTGAGGATACGCAAGTGTTGTTTATCATTGGGAGACTAGACGGGGCCGTTGGGTTAACCCAAATAAAAAAAGAACAAATGAATTCCCTTACTAGAGTCTCAATGTGTTGCAAGATTAATGAATGGGTGTTGTACAATTCATTCAATGTGATATTGATCATCAAATCCTTCTTTGAGAGAGCCATATATTGATCCATCTATGCCGGAAATCAGGACGAGCGCCCAGAGTTTTGGTGGCGTGGCTTACTTCAAGTGTGTCATAAAAATCACCAACTTCACACAGATTGTTGAGGAACTGATTAATCCGAGCTTTATTGTTCTCAACGAACGGGTTGAGGGTCATCATATACGCTTCTTTGGCATAAGAAGGTTTATTGGCAAGGTTTTGGAGCATTTTCGCGATCTATGTGGAGCTTGAGAACGGCATTGGCTAGAAATAGCAGACACATACCAGCGTAAGCGTCCGGCGAGGGTGCTTGGCGGGAACCCCATCCACCAACATGTAGGCCTGGGGTGTTACGATTGCCGGGTTGATAAAACGAAGGAAGAAAAATCCACCAATAAGTGAGCATATAGCAAATTCAGTGGCTTCAGGATATTTTCGCTAAGGTGATGTGAGCGAAAGCTGAATCAATTGAGAACAGCGATCACTTACCCTCGTCAAGCTTCGAATTTGCTTACATATCCACCGGATACCATATGGCACGGTTTCCATACTTTCAATAATAGTCACAAGGAAACTGTTGGCAATTTCCATAAGCATCGTGAGGCGCGGGGCAATGATGGTTTGGACGTCAATATTCTCAGCCGCAACTTCTGGAGGTACACCCCTAGGCAGGTTGGGCGGTAATGAGCCTGTCTCCTCTTCAATTTGATTGACCATCTGCTCATAAACCTGCAAATGCGTGAGCTTCAAGACACAAGAGATGCAAAAGGACACACCTTGACGGGATTGATCTCAAGGTTCAAATCCTTGTGTTCAATAAGACTGTTGATCCTCTCCGCCAAAACACTCTTGAGGTAACTTTGACCGGGCCCACGGCGGGTATATGTGGTCATCATGCGCGAGACGGGAGTATTCGCTCGAAGGAGGGATCCGAATTCGGTGGCCGTTTCAAATTGGGCGGATAGGACTGACTGGAACATCGTAAGAAGTAAATGCTCTTCTCGGCTTTCGTATTGGTTTCCGTACAAGGTGAACATGACCGTCTGAAGGAGTGTGTCAATCTCTGACAGCGAGACGAGGCGGCATAGAGCAGCGATGTGTCGTGGTTCAGATTGGAGAAGGAAGAAGAGGTTGGAATACTGCTGCAATTTTCGATCATCTGGGTAATGACCTTCGGTAGGATCCACATCCTCTAGTGTCCGCTCAACTTCTCGTTGCTAAATGCGGGATTGAGTGAGACGAGGAAATGCAAGAAGAATCGTCGACGCACTTCGTCCAAGGCCATCCTATTCTGAATCAACAGAGCAATCCTGGAATCCAAGTACCTAACGTCTCTTTCCAATACAAAATTCTTTTTGGATTGAGCAGAAATCTTTGACTTGAGGTCCCGCAGTCGCTTCTGGGCTGTGAAGAGTGTTAGGCGAGCAGATGACCCGAAGGGTTAGCGACAGCACACCTTTCGCCAAGTCATCTTCCACTTCTACATCTTGCTCTGCCGCCATGCTGAATAGAGCTGTGACGCTGTAGCGGTTAGTATTCCTGTTCGTCAGGCGACGAGTCGACATGGGGGACATGGGGGACATGGGCTCGTAAGACATGTTTGCTTGTGAGGGACAAGGACAAGGTATGGATTGGTGCTGTTGGGGAAAGGGCCGAAGCAGTACCAGCGCTTGGAGACCGGCAACAGCGAGCAGGCAGAAGAAGGGAAAGAGGTGGATGTGCTGGGTATCAACGCAGAGTGCAACTGGCAGTGAGCTTGTGAGTCTCAGATCATCACAACCACCAAATGGGAGATGCCGTTATCACAGCCACAGAGTTAATCCACTTATTGTTGCCAGGTCCCCACTCGAAATCTTAACATTAGATTCTGCTGAAACATTCACTCGTCGAGCCTGTCTTTGCTATCCCTGCAACGACCCTAATACACCAACAATAACTCATTTATCACGATTGATAAATACAATCAATTTATTTAAACATATCCAAAGCTTTCTAGAGTCAAATGTGCTCACCCACCGAATAACTCATTCGTCCCTGTTTTTTGAGTCAGGAGGTCTTTAAGACAACTCCAGGGTTCGTTGTCGCATCACTTTAATTTATTCAAGACAATCATCATGCTGTCATCACCACGCACTTGCCGGATCGCGGAGTAGGGCGTAGTTAGACACATAAGAAACACATCAATCAATTCTCAATTTTAAAAGAATCTACACATTCGTGATAGCGCTCGCATACATATGCTACTACATTGCCTTTGCTCAAGTGTAGTGTGTGTTGATGGGAACCGTCCTAAGACACCTTTGAGGAACTTCATCTTCGATGCTCCTTCCTCCCCCAAAAATATTAACCCTATACCCATAAGAGTCATCCTGGGTACAAATTAGAAAGTCTGAGACATCATAATCGTTAGATGCTCACAGCTTCAATGTAATGACGATCAGAAATAATGACACCCCGAGTCCATTGGTTATTGTACCAAACTTGGACCCCTTGGTTCTACAAACAAAAATGAGCCAGGGAGCAGAAGATGCATCATCCAAGCTTACGATCCCGAATGTCATATTCTGAAAAAAATAAATGACGTTAGACCAGAGGACCTTGTGGCGAAGATAACTACTCACTCCATCTCGAGCTGCAGTCGAGGAGGGGTTGACTGAGAAGTTCGCATTTCCTTGGCCCGGGTAGGTGGCAAATCCAGAGGAAGGAACGTTGTAAACTTCCCGATGAGAGAACGAGTTCTGGGAAGCAAAAGCACCGTTACGGGTTCGCGCAGGGCGGGAGTTATAACCGTTGTGTCTGTTGGAGCTCATGTCGATATGAGAGTGTGGAGTGAAGAGTATAGAACGAGGAGTGTTGAATGAGGAGTATGGGGTGACGACTCATGCCTTTATACTCAGAAATCCCGAGATTGAGAGTGAGGTAGCAACAGCTCTGGACAAATTTTGCACTCCAAGAATGATGCCGCATAGGAATAAACATCTGTGTGAACAGGATTGTCTCCCGTCGCGGGCTCAGACCCTCGCTCACCTCGACACTCCACAGCTAGAAACGAAAAATTCCTTTCGTCTGGTGCCGAGAGGACAAGAATAGAAACGATCCAGTATGTTCCACAGTATAAATCTTGACGGAAGTGATAGCATAAGCTATTGCAGCACGATAGCGCATTCATTGGCGCACAAGATCTAAGGGCCCGGCGGTGAGATTGCTATTTGATTAGAGGTAGAGCGGTTGGCCGAAACACCGGGATTCGGTATGCGAAATATGCCGCCCTATGTGCTGCTTGTAACATGAGCAAACCAAGTTGAAAGGAATGTCCACCCGGTGTATCCAGGCACGAAGGGCAATATTTCGATTGTTTGTTGACCATGATTGCCATTACGGTTGGTGGCATCTTCCAAAGATAGTTTATATCCCGGGTGTGTGGAATGATCAGTATCGCCGGGCTGAGAGAGAGCCGCAGCCAAGCTGTTATCGGTGTTCTGGTATTTCAGGTTGATAGTCAAATCTATAGCGCTGCAAATCAGGGGACACAGGAGTTAAGGCCTCAAGGACTGATGTCGGAGAGTCGACGCACGTGAGCAGTTATGGGCGAAGGGAAATAGACAGCAGATCCCAAGCTAGCTTTTTCCCATTCACCGCGAGCCCTATTGCCGTCGGTCCAGATTCGAGTGTTACCATGTCAAATCTCCTTGATTTTCCTTTCAAGAAGACCTACGAGATCAACCTCAAGGACGTAGTTCAGGACTTCATTTCTTTTCACGGTGGAGGACATCCCGGCGAGTTTAAGGGTGATATCCAGCAATGGCAAGATTTGCGAAAAAATGGTGCAGGGGGTGAAGTTCACGTCGATCGAATTCACGCGACGTTGCTGTGGGTCTCAGTGTTCCCGGTGTCAATAATTCACACCAATTAGTCGTTTTCTTTTATCTCGCACAGTTATCACGCCCAATTAACTTCTATTTTGGCCAAAATGCCCTCAGACGTGAGCCGCATTTCCAGGATGATTGCGAGCATCGTTAAAGCTCGGTCCTAGATTCAGCTTGAAATTTCTTACGCCCCTGTCTTCCAACCACGCAAGATTCCGATAACCTTGAAGAGCCTGGTTTTCGAGCGCGCTGCGATCCTTTTCAATCTTGCCTCGCTCTTTTCGCAATTAGGGGCTTCGGCAGATCGATCTAACGTGGAGGGTATCAAACAGGCAGTCAGCCACTACCAGGTTTGTATCCCGACCGTTTCTCCCGTGAAGCAGCCTGATTATCACGAAGCATGCGGCAGGGACCTTGTCATACCTGAACAGTGCCGTCTTGCCGAGCCTTACCTACCCGCCCGATGTCGAAGAAACGCCACTGGACCTTTCAGCTGCATTCATTCAAAGTCTACAAGTCCTTATGCTCGCGCAGGCTCAGGAATGCTCCTGGCAACTGGCTAAACTGAGTGAATAAGTCCCCACTCTGATTGCACGATCTAACGCCGCATTTTCAGATCAATATAAGAACTCCCTTATTGCCAAGATTGCTGCTAAAGTAAGCACAACGGATAATTTGTCGTATACGTGCCTTCCGACATGGATACGTGTTGTTTCTGGCAGGTATCATCACTATATACACTATCAGCCAAACTGTTACACGATGCGGAGCCACCTGCCAAGCACTTGCTTCCTCCCGTGTGTCATTTCATCTACTTTCACTTCATAAGAAGGTCACTGCGTACTCGTGTTAATCACGCCATTCTCAGGATTGGATACCTCACATCGAAGCAAAAGGTCATCACTTCATTTCTGTATCCGAATACAGGAAAAGTCTCGAAGAGCTAGAAAATAGTAGGTCCGGAAGGGTGTCTGATCCTCCCCCACCTCTGCTGAATCCCTTCCCTTAGATATGGGTGCGAAATCGCCCGGCTGGGCAAGGCACAAGACAAAGCCAAGACGGCTCACGACATCGGTCGCCGCGGCAAAATAGCGGTGTCGGTCCAGAGAGATATTCAGGTATCCGTATTCAATTCATCGAATGATGGTCATCCTTGACACTCGTGTCAAGTCCCTTTTAGATACGGTGAAAACGAGCCTTGCTCGCGCCGAACGTGACAATGATCTTATATATCATTGTGATGTGCCCGCAATAGTCACCCTCCCACCCATACAAGAGACTAGTCTCGCCACCGCAACCATCCCACCTGGCCTACTCAACCCAAAAATTGTCCTAAGAAATATGCAACCCCTGTTTGACGGTTTAGTTGGATGGGGGGCGCGAGAAGCAATCAGTGCGCTTGTTTCATGAGTTCTACCTCGTTGGGCTCACATCTCTTTTTCAGATATTTACAACGATCGTAAGAAAACCCTCGTTCAGGAGAGGATTGTCGATGTTAGCCAGGAACTCCAATATCAGGCAGACAAGTAGGTCTTTACCGCCGGTTACGTGGTCAGACCGGGATGTGAAAAATTTCTCCAGAGATCTGAGAAGCATGAACCTTCCGGCTGCCCTCGAGGCACTAGAGCGCCCGATTGGACTTCCCCCTAGTCTCTTGCGCAAAGCAGAGGAAGTGCGCCTCGAGGAAGGACCAGCAAGGATTGCGGCGTCCATCGA
>QFDT01000879.1:0-25856 GCA_003315915.1 Macrolepiota dolichaula | reverse complement strand
AAAGATCGTCTTGCCCAATTGATGTCTGGGTTGCAATTGGTGAGCCAGGGTATTCCTAGGATAATTCAAGGTCGTCCTAGGTTGGTGATTTTGAGATCAGTTTGAATTTTGCGTCCATAGATGGTGAGTTCGATGGTGGAATAGTGGGTGATGGTGCCGTTTTTGTTTAGAGATCCATCGGCGTTCTTGACCGTCTGGGGTTGAGGTAGTAACTTCTTCGTCAGTTTCCATTTGTCAACTAGAGTGGTGTCAATGAAATCTCCTCCTGCTCCGGAGTTGATGAGGGCTAAGTCTTCCACGGTTTTCTCAGGTGTGTGCACAGTGATAGGACAATATAAAGTGTTCGATTGATGAGGGGATAGGAATAGTTCAGAAATAGGAATAGCGTCCTTGTTTCGCTGAGAAGAAAAAGAAGAGTGTCCTTGTTCGCTATTTAAAGAGTCTGTGTGTGCACCTGAGTCCTTGTTTGATGATCTAGACATGGAGGCTAGTCGTCTGAGGCAAAATCCTGAATCTCTCTTGCAATCGGCTCGGTTCAATTAGAGAATTCAGTGTATACTTCGGCTACTTCTTCATTGGTTGGTAAATTTTCTATGATCTCCTGAATGCGTGTGAAGCTGCGTTGTCGTTGGTTTTGTCGTTGTAGGTCGCAAGGTACTTTAGGGGGTACGGGTGGCTTATTGCGATTGTATGTCTTTGCCTGCTGGTGTCAAGGTAAGTTTGTATAGCGAGTTTGTTTCCTGTTTGGACAGTTCTTGGCAAAGTGACCGGTTTGGTTGCATTCGAAGCATTTTCGAATCAATTTCTTCTGCTCTGTTGTGAGAATTTCATCGAGTACTCTTGCAACTCCTTGTTGGACCAGTTTGTTGATAGCTTCTTCTTCGTCCTCTTCCTGATCTTCAGGATCAGATTCTTGATGCCTTTCGCTGATCGCGAGGTTGCTAATCTGCGCTTCGAGCAGATCAATGTCCATAGTGTCTAAATTGTGATAGTTTGATTTGGATTGCGACCGGTTCAAGTTGTAATTGTTCCATTTCGTTGGAACCATTCTATTGGAGTTTCTCTTGCCGAATCAGTTACGATAGTCATTCTCCATTCGGACAACTTCTGCTGCTCCTCTTGCAGAGTTAATCCATTCATCAATGGTTCCTCCGGGGCCTTTGGCAATGGTTTTGATTGCAATGTTGTAGTCAAGACCTTCTTTGAAGATCTCAATAAGTGTGTTGTGTTCTGTGACACCTGTGTGATGGGCCAGAGTTTTGAATTCTGATACGAATTGATCAATAGGTTTGCCGTTCTGTTTGAGCTGTCGAAGGCGTCTGATGGCGTCCTGCATGTAATCATAGGGTTGGAATGCTTGGTCGAGTTGTTGTAAAAAGTTTTCGGTGGTTCTGAGATCGAGCGTTCCCTGGGTGTTATGGTTTCGTATATACTCAGTTCTCCATGGTTCAGCTGTTCCTCCCATATGATAGAGCATGAACAAGATTGCGTCATGATCAGTGTTGAACTTGTCGGGATGTGCGAGGATGTAAAGTCCACAATCCTCTTTCCATTGTTGGTAGTTCTTTCGGTTTCCATCAAATTTCTCAGGTGGATCATATTTTGCACTGGAGTGCATAGGCATTGGTGCTGGGTTGGTTGGCGGATTAGGAATTTGAGGCGGTGGTCCTCCTGGTGGTCCAGGCGGTGGGTTTCCTCCAGGGTTTCCTGGATTTCCTCCTGGGTTTCCTCCTGGGTTTGGAATAGGTCCGGGATTTGGTAGGGGGTAAGATCCTCCGAATACGTTACTGGCAAGGGTTTGGATTGCTCCTGAAATGTATGGTGGTGGTGTGTTAGATGTGGTGATGTTTTGAATGGGTTGTGTGGTAGTGAAGGTTGTGTTATGAATATTATTTTCGATTCCTTCGACGTCCTCACAGACATGATGGTAGTCGATGCACAATGGGAAGACTGGGAGTTTCACAATGAAGAAGAGCTTAATTTGGAATAAACGAATGAACAGCATCGGTGAAGAAGAATAGCTAAGTTTAGAGACTTTGGACTCTTTGGAGCACGGACTCCTGCTTTTCCTTTCCCTTTCCTTCTTTCATTCTTGTACTATATTTAACTACGGACCTCTGTTGTTCCCATTCTATGTTTTGATACGGACCTCCATTTCTCCGCCTTCTGATGAACTACCATCTGTCGATAGCTTGTACAATACACGATAAATAGCAAGCTTGTAAGTAGGTAGTTTCTCAATTTGAATCTTAGTGTTGTTGCTACTAGACAGTGTTCTCCTTTCACTCCTAGTGTTGAGTTCTTCAAGCCCTAACAAGGCAAGAACCACACCTTCCTTTTCCAGTAACCATCATCATCACCTTCGAGAACGGTTTACACGTCGAGTATATTGTGAAATCTAGTGCGTTATGAAGGCCGATAGTGTCCGTAAGAGAGCCGGCCACAGCTTGAGGAGGATTAGTAGCTCCTTGGGTATCTCCAGTAGGCGAGGAGATTCTCAAGAATCGTTGCAGGAGGAGATCCCGGACAGTGAACCTGGTTGGTACACCTCCCTTTCAAACAACCAACCCATTATGCAGAATCAGACTGGCACTGGTTCTGCTGTTCATTTACCCTGAGCGGCTTCTGAGGGCCCTTTCAAACCGTCATCGCCGACCCCCTCCATCGGCTCCAAGAGAGGAAGAGATCTGTCGTCTCCGACTCAATCAATTACAAGGAAAGCGTCGCGCATTGACCTAGATGACGACAACGCTTCAATCGCATCTCCTGTCGGATCTGTCCATTCCGATGAATCCAACCACACCGCGAGGACTATGGCTGATGCCTGAGTCGATGACAACCTTATGTCACCTAACCAACAGGCACCTCTCCTTACGCCGGCACAACAATACACTGCCCATCATCAGGCTCCCCCGCTCCCCGCCAGTGTTAATGTTCTCAGCTGGGCTGATGATGTTGCCTCTACCCTCTCCCCCATCCCGCCTCATGGCGGACACACCCCCACCACACCTCAGGCTAACCCTGAGCCAAACCCTAACCCTAATCCAGGGTCAACCCCATCCCACATTGAGAAACTTGTCGCTGAGGGTCTCAGTTGGTTCACTAACGAGGACAATGTCAATACAGGAGATGTTAGATCCATGGAATTCACAATCGAAGCTATCATGCTTTGGTTCATGCATACGGTGGACAAGCATTTGGACCTCAAGCGATCTGCTCTGGGGGACAAACTCTTTGAACTTTTCGAAATCATCTGCGATGAACAAATCGGTGACCTCCCCACATGCTCCAATAGAGTCATTGGGGCGTGCACCCTACGCTCAAGAGTCCTTAAGAAATGGGTGGACAAATACAACTTGGCGGCTGCCGTCGAAAATCGGTGGGGAAAAGGGTCCACACTGGACACCGACTCCCCTCCCCCTACCAATCCCAAACAAGTCCCTGTCCACGTGAACACCACGGACACTATCATGGAGGAGAACCCGAACTTTGAAAAAGAGGTCTCTTCTATTATCAACCAACATGCGCTTGGAAATTCACCGAGCCGCCCTCTAATCGTCGATTCGTCCCCAGCCCAGACGCCGACACCAAGACCGAAGGAGAAGGGAAAGTCACGAAATCCCAACCCTACTCCTCAGCATCCAAAGACTCCTTCTCCAGGCGGTGCCATGGATATGGAGGTCGACGACAAAGCAGACGCCCAGTTAGCCAAGGACACGGCGCTGGCCATTAGAATGAGCAAAGACGTTGCCATGGGAGTCCCGGAGAGAGAGGGAGAGACTTCCAAGGAAGGAGAGACGGGAGGCAGGACAACGGGCGGAAGGGGCACGGGCGGCGGGGAGACAAGCGGAAGGGCAAGTGGAGGAGAAGGAGGATGGAATATTGTTGCGACACGTGGCAAATGGGCACCACATCATCAGACGCCAGAACAGAGGGGAGGAAAGCCTGGCAAGAGTAGTCCGGTCAACTCGGACAAAACCAAGCCTGACGAGAAAAAGGTCACCTTTGATCATTCAGCTGCCCCATCACCCCCTTCCAGCGGGCCTGGAAGGACCTACGCACAAGCTACAAAAATCGAGCCGACTCCTAATATTCCAAGACACATCATGGAGAAGTACACAGACCTCCGCGTCATGTTCCCAGACAAGACACGCGACGATATATATGCAATGCTATGCGCAGGAGGATACGACCTTGGCATGGACGTTCCTACTCCCCCAACTCAAAAGAAGGCCCCCTCATATCGCGACAAGGCGGCCACCCCGATTGACAAACAGGCAAGCAAACCTGTCACCCCCTCCCCCCCCAACCCAAGACCACGGTCGCACCCAACCACTCCGGCCGTCACACAAGGACCTTCCCACAAGAACGTCCTCGTCCCTTTCACCCCTCTATTCCAAAATGAGATGGTCCCTCTGAACCCCAAGATCGTTGAGATTATCAACCGTGGTCTCGTTCACCACAAATCTCAGTTGAGAGTCGACTCTATGAGAAAGACTCTCAAAACCCTCTGGTTCAATACAAACAACGTTGTGTCGGACAATGATCTCACCATCATCCGGAACTGGATGTGCAAGGAATTGCCTCTAGTCACTGACAAAGTATTCGAGGATGTCACTCCTCAACTCCCCCAATCCAAGTCCTTTGTGCGACTTGAAAACCTTCCCTACTTCAAGGACAACAGCACCACCAACACTTTGAATGATGTCGCAGCTGTCCTATACAGATCCCCCATCGCCCCATTCTTGGACGGACTCGCGGGCACGCCCCGGTTCGCAAGAATCTCTCCTAAATCCTCCCTCGCAGCCCTCTACATGGACTTTTGGGACTCTCAAGGTGGCGCCAGAGCCCGCCTTCTCGTCAACTGCACCATCAACTTCCAGGGACATACATGCACCTTCCGTGCTGCATCCCAACACACTGCCGTACCCTTCTGCCTCAAGTGCTCGAGCTGGGGCCACACAACATTTGCATGCCGCCAATGCAACCCCCGATGCCCGATATGCGGAGGTCCTCACGAACAACAATTCCACCACCAATTGGCGTGGTGTTGCCAACCAAAAGGGAAGGACGATGACGAGTCCACCTGGGTTCCTGGCACAGCAGCTGGCATGCCATGCCCTCACCTCCAAGACTTCCGCTGCCTGAACTGTAACGGCGAGCACAACACGGACAGTGAAAAGTGTTCATTCTTCCGCAACCGATACAACAAGGTGTGGCACCAACGCAAGGCCGCCGACCTCCGAGACGCAAAGATGTGTCGCGACTTCAACACCAAAACCGTTTATGTGTAAGCACACCAAAACCAACTCAAAGTCTGAACGCCGATCCCCGAAAGGGAGTAGCGAGGACTCTAAACCCATCAAAGACTGGTTTTTATCTCATTTAAATTTTCATTTTCATAATGTTGCCAAATCTTGGCCTCTAACGGAGGCTCTATTGAACTCCCCTGATATCTCTCACATTCATGTTCTATGCTTGCAGGAACCTCCATTCCGGCACATTCGTAACATTCCGTCCACCAAACTCTCTGAAGGAGAGGAACTACACGGCTTCCCTATTCACAAAGACTGGATTGCAATCCATTCTGGCATTCCAAACCCGAGGACCCTAACATACGTTAGGAGTTCCCTTTCCTCCCTTCTCCCCCGCGTCCATACTGACATTTTTTCTTCTACGGATTTTCAACTGATTTCCTTTTCTACCCCGGCGTGCATCTACGCGCTCAACTGCTATTTTGACGCTGAAGGCGTCTCACAACAATTCTTTAACGCTCACCTTGAGCGTTTAGAGAAACTCAATATCATAGTCGCTGGCGGCGACTTCAATTTACGTTCCCCTATGTGGGACCCTGATCAGACTCACAATGTAGCCAAGGCGGACAAACTATCAGATGCCATGGCAACACTCACTCTTCACAGATCCCCCCCCAATAACCCTGGGCCAACCCACTTCCCCTTTGACTTGAGAAAGAAATCAACTGTCATCGACCTCGTTTTCACCCAATTCCACCACGACAACGCCGTCACTCACACTATCGCCAACGACTTGCAACTGTCCTCTGACCACACCCCACTACACATCAGGGTCAAAATCAAAACGGTTATGCCTACTATCAAGCGCAGAGGTATCACCAAAGACAGCAAAGAAGAATGCAAGTTTATTGAGGATATCTCCAATTTCCTTAACAAAACCACACCTTCCCTTGCGTCACGCAATGACGTTCTATCATACTCATGGGAACTCAAAACCACGGTTGAGGAAACATGGAACAAACACGCTAAGGACATTCGCATTACGGCGCGGTCCAAACCTTGGTGGAATGGAGAGTGCAAGGAAGCATTGGATAGGTTCAAGGAGAGGAAAGGGAAGGTGAGGTGGATGGTGTTCAGGAGGGCGTGTAGGAAGGCGAAGAGGGAGTTCTTCGATGACAAGATCCAGGAGATCTCTGTCGACAAGCAATGGCCGTGGGATCTTATGGGTTGGGTCAAGGACCGCAACTTACCCCCGGTACAGTCTATTCTCCACAAAGACCGACCATGTGACGACCTGGACCAACTATGGGCCGGGCTCGATGGTACCTATAATTCAGCTGCTAACCGCCCAGTTGACCTAAATACAGCAGACGCTCTCCCCCATCAACCCACCCAGGAGTGGGCGCCCATCTCGACCAAGGAAGTAGAAGACGCTCTACTACCATGCTCCAACACATCAGTGCCCGGCCTGGACCATCTCACCTGGTGCCACCTCAAGTCCATCCTCTCTTCGGATCAAGCGCTCAAGACGGTCCGAACACTCACCGATAGCTGTGTCACAACCTCCACGTGGCCAGAATACTTCAAAGATTCAACGTCGGTCATCATTCCGAAGCCAAACAAGCCACACTATACCACTCCGAAAATGTTCCGCCCCATTGTACTGTTGAACACTCTCGGAAAACTTATAGAAAAGATCATCTCCACCCGACTCCAATTCGACGCGTCGTGCTTCAACCTAGTTCACCCCCTCCAGTTTGGAGGACTCATTCAACACTCAACTGAAGATGCTGGTGTATACCTAACTCATAAAGTTCGACGAGGTTGGAAGCGAGGTCTTAAAACTAGTATCCTCGCCTTCGATGTTGCTCAATTTTTCCCCTCTGTCAACCACTCACTCCTGGCTCGTATCCTTGAACGACACGGTTTTCCTACATGTCTTGTCAATTTCTTTTCTAATTATCTTTCCGATCGCTTCACTTCGTACTCTTGGAACAATCACTATTCCCCCAAATTCCCTGCTTCTGTTGGTGTCGGACAAGGATCTGCACTTTCACCCATTCTCACTTCTCTATTCCTCTCTCCCTTCATGTACCGTTTCTCTTCTGACCCTCGGTGTAAAATACTTTCCTTTGTAGACGATGGACTCATTGTTGTTCAATCGGACAAATTCTCTACTAATGCCTCTTTACTCTCACAGGTTTATTCCTCCTGCTCCACCTTCCTCACCTCCATGGGCCTCGTTCTTGAGCATGACAAGAGCGAGGTCTTCCACTTCTCTAACCGACCTTGGGCCGAACCCAACCCTGACGTCACGCTTCGACACGATGACGGAACTTCCCTAATGCTCACCCCCAAGCGCTACATTCGGTACCTCGGTTTTTACTTTGACCAAGCGCTCACGTTCAAGGAGCACGTGCGCTACTATGCAACTAAATCCCTATCAACCGTCAAGTGTTTACGTTTGCTTGGTAACTCGGTGCGAGGTCTCTTGCCTCTACAAAAATGTCTTCTTTACAGGTCATGTGTTGTCCCCATGATGACATATGGCCTCAAACTCTGGTTCTATGATGGCGCCCGCAACAAGGCGCTCATTGAAACGCTCAACAAAACTCAGCGCTCTGCTGCCATCTGGATCACAGGCGCTTTCTGCACCACTCCTTGAGGCGCCGCCGAATCCATCGCTGGGCTCGTCCCCCTTCACCTCCACCTACAGAAACTCACTAAGTGTTGTGGCATGCGCTTTCGCACTCTCCCAGACAATCATCCTCTCAAACTTCTCACCCAGGACGAAGACCTGGAAAAACTAAATATCAAATCTCCCACTAATGTGCTAGCTAGGTAGTAGAAGTGAAATCAATATAAAATCACTATAAGTCGCAATGGGTCACTAAGTTCACCACTACTAACTGCTAGTGCTCGCGAACGAGTTTCGAAGGGGAGATAATCAAATAGATAGATAGGGGTGGGGATTGGTGGTAGCTAGTGAGATGTTTCACTAGTAGTTTCGGTAGCTAGCAAGCGGGAGCTCACTAACGGGGTGGTCGCTAGATGACGACGGACAAGGTTGTTTAATTGAAATATAACTTTGAATCCTAAATGACAGCTACACCACTATAGATACCAAGATAAAGGATTCGCGAGGATAGTTAACAGGCCAGTAGCTAGCTGCACTGTGGTTATACCCTCCCAATCTAGTGAACGTACCGACTTGTACCCTCTTGATACAAGATGCGATGTGAACGCTAGTGACCGTTCGTCGATCAACTCACTATATCCAATCTATAGGAATTCTTGTTAATCTAATCTCACTTCCTTAATCTGAGGTCTCTATTGACCGAAGCTAAATCTTAATTCACACTAGACAAGTCACTTAATAAATCACTTATATATGATCTATCACTAGACGAGCTGGCAAGATTGCTTGTCCAACGCGCTCGCTAGTGAGGGGTATTTATACATTGCGAGACTACCTAGATTACATATGACAAAACAGTAAAATATCGGATTATCGGACGGTCGGACCTCCGCTAGCTACCCTATAACCTGGGTTGAGGGCTCGCTAGACCAATTGGAAGCCTATCTAGTTATTCCTGAGGTGTGTCCGTATGGACAGTGCTCTCGCGAGCTATAGTCCCTAGCTACATCCGTCGGTAACTAGGGTCGGTAGCATATGACGTCAGGCCGCTATGCGTACCTAGATAATATCTTTACTCCAACGTGTGGTTAGCAGCTATTGAGCGATCGATAGCTAGTTGGCGCCTGGCTATTGGTACTTTTGGACGGCTTTGCATTGTCTCGCGAGCTCGAATACCCGCGAGGTATTTCCTTCGCTAGCCGGCCCTTCTGACGCCTGTCTCGGTTCGATTCTGAGGAGTTCGCTAGCGCGGTTGTGCACTGACTAAGCGATAGGATTGAGCCGTAGCTAGAGCATTATACCGCGAACTGGTCTCGGTGAACTGTAGATTCTAAATGAACTGACGTCGCTAACCATTTCGGGTGAATAGGGTCGCGCTCGCTCAACCTCAGGGCCCATTCGCCTTAGTGATCCGTTGATCTACTGATCTGGGGCGCTATTGATAGTCGTAGCGAGACACTTTGAACGTGCTAGCGAGGCTCCGCTCGCTAGAGGGACTTGTAGCTGAGGGTATGTTCGTCCAAAGCTAATAGTATTACTCCTCGATACCGTACACTTTTCCGGTAAAGGGTACTAATGACCGGTCTCTCTAGCAAGGTTCATAGCTAGGTACTATATCACTCCTGGCGAGGGTTCCTTGATGTTACTAACGTTCTAACTAGTGATATTCCTAGCTCCTGCAATGGATTCACGATCGAAATCGTGTCGGCCGTAACACCGCTGTAGACTTCCTGCGTGAAAGCGTATCAGTCACGGACACCTTTAGGCGCCTACACCCTAGCGCTCAACCTGGTTTGCGAGTAGTTGATCATTTCTCTTCTTCTCAACTTTCTTTCAGACATTGCCCTCGCGCATCAGATGATGATCCGCAAGCTGTCCGCCGATACCTCGAAGAGGCTAGCGAGGCTCACGATCATGCACTTTCTTCCTTTTCTTCTCTTCTTCTTTCAACGGACGGCTCCTGTCCGATTAATTCTTCTAATAAAATGTATGGTCAGGGCTATAGCCCTTTTTCTCTATCTTCCACTTCCGCTTTTATTCTTTTTGATTCTTCAATTTCCTCTCCTGTGAAATCTCATGTTGTGCCCTGCGGACATGTAACCTCTTCTGACTCGGAATCATATGCTATCCGTCTTGGTCTCCTTTCTTCTCTTTCCTTTTCCTCTGATGTCGCATGCTCTGACAATCGTAGCATTACCCATATCTCTATATTTACTGACTCAATTTTGTGTGCTAAACGTTTGTTTGACTACAGCGCCCACAGTGCACATCAAGACGCTCTCGCCATCGCTGAACCTATACGCTCCTGGCTTTCTCTCTCTCCGTCCCACAAAATCACGTTTTGGGACATTCCCTCGTCGCTCAAGTGGTCGATCCACTATCAAGCCCATCAACTTGCCAAATCCTTGCGAGTACCCTGCGTCCCTCATCATTCACGACGCTCTCTTGGCTTCATTCGTAAATTGTGGACCGACCGCTACCTATGGCTGTGGCAGCACCGCCACACCTTGAACGATACGTCATACCGGGGAAACCACTTCCTTGACTTATTGGGATCGAACGACAACCCCGTTCTCCCTACCTACTCCAACGGCGGTTCATGGCTCACACGAGACATGACGCCATCTCTAGCCGCACGCCTCACGCGCTGCATTTCTAATCACACGCCTATTGGCACTTACCGAGCGCGCTTCTTCCCAGACACCCCCACGTTGTGTCCATGCGGTCATATGCTGGAAACACGTGAACACATTATCCAAGACTGTCCACGGTTCAAGCGGCTGTTTTCAAATGGGCGCTACAACAATCTAGCGTGGCTCATAAAGTTCCTGGATGACAATCCTTTGGCGTTCGCCTTCCCCCTTGATGACGGGGACCCTCAATGGAGAGAGACCATCCGCAACCGAGCCTTACGGAGACGGGATCGGCAGCAAAATTTCGTCGAAGATGTGCACTAAAGCGTTGGACATCGAATATACGGTTAGTATTTCATACTTCCCTCTTTTTCTTGTGGTGGCAGTTATAGGGGAATAGCAAACCATTTTTCTGCCCCCTCCACCTTCCTGGATATTGTTTTCTTTCATTGTTGTTTCTGTTCGACGACTTCCGCTTTGTTATTGCGGTTGGCGCCACTTCTCAGCTCCACTTTCGAACTACTAGCTTAGGGGTTTTTCTCTCTTCCTCGACTCGACTCGCTTCGCTCGTCTCGTCTCGGACTTATTAGTTTGTCATTTCTCTCTGATCTCTGTATTGTGTGTTTCAGTGTTTCGGTCTTGGGACTGCTATCGCGCGCCCGTTTGTACTTAGTTAGATACTAGTGCAATAAAATTGGATATAAAAAAAAAAAAAAAAAGAAGGCAAGAACCACCTGGTGTTCTCCCTCTCTCTCTTGATGTTGTCTAAGGTACTTGACATTGTCTCGGCTGTGACTTCAAGTCTGGAAGACTTGCCGCTCTTGCCATTCTTTATCTGCTGTCCTATCCGACCACAGCAAGGTCCTAGTGAAGAGGACCAGAAGCGTTGGATCCATTGGGAGATCTAGCTAGCCTCGTAACATCCAGTACGGGATTAACGTGCACTGCTGGACAAGAGCTCTGGCAAAATCCTAACAGGTTGACATTGGGTTGTTGTTCCAGTTGAGGATTCCTTGTTGGAATGAGTACTGTAGTGGGCTTTCCTGTTGTTGTTGAGGGTCTTCTTGCTGTTGTTGTTGTTGTGTGGCGTCTTTGTCTTCATACTCATATTCTTCTTGTTGTTGTCCCTGTTCTTGGTTATTTGGATCCTCTCCGTCTGATTTGAAGGTGTAGCCTTGTTGAGTTCTTGGATCAGCTGGTTCTTGTGGTTCTGCAGCTGTTGATAGCTGGTTCTTGTGGTTCTGCAGCTGTTGATAGCTGTTTTGAAATCGGAGAGCGATGTCTTGAGACGTGCTGAATTGGCAATGGGGATGCTGATCGTTGTCAATTGGATTGGCGGGTATCAAGGGTCGAGACTTCCTGTCTTCCTCCTCTTCTAGACATACACTGTTTTTAGGGTTTTCTATGGAAGGATTACTTCCAGGGTTTCATTTGATGAGTTCTTGGTAGAGATTATCCTGAATCTGGGATGTGATACGGAGTGGTTTCGAGGTTGATGAAGAATCAGAGTCTGTCTCCCACTCATCTGAAGTGGTCAGGTCTCCTGAGGAATATGATGATGCTTTCACACTAGAAAGCGTGTAAGTCAAATCTCGTCGTTTTGACAGATTGACTATATGAGAAGAGATCCTTGGTACAGCACAAAGCAGTGAGAGCCAAGGGGTTCCAGTGGTACAGCGCAAAGCAATGAGAACTGCTGGGGTTCAAAGGGCACAGCGCGAAGCAATGAGAACCCAATGAAGAGAGAGTCGGGGAAAGGAGAGGGTTTCGACGTGGAATCGGCACACGAAGGAATTCGAATCTTGTTGTTAGGATTTTGCCAGAGCTCTTGTCCAGCAGTGCACGTTAATCCCATACTGGATGTTATGAGGCTAGCTAGATCTCCCAACGGATCCAACACTTCTGGTCCTCTTCACTAAGACCTTGCTGTGGTCGGATAGGACAGCAGATAAGGAATGGCAAGAACAACAAGTCTACCAGACTTGTAGTCACAGCCAAGACGATGTCAAGTACCTTAGACAACGTCTAGAGAGGGAGGGAGAACACCAGGTAGTTCTTGCCTTGTTAGGGCTCGAAGAACTCAACACTAGGAGTGAGAGGAGAACGCTATCTAGTAGCAACAACGCTAAGATTCGAATTGGGAAACTACCTACTTACAAGCTTGCTATTTATCGTGTATGGTACAAGCTACTGAGAGGTGGTAGTTCGCCAGAAGGCGGGGGAAAATGGAAGTCCGTATCTAAACATAGGATGGGGAACAACGGAGGTCCGTAGCTAAGCATAGTACAAAACAGAAGAAGAGAAGAGAAAGGAAAAGCGGGAGTCCGTGCTCCAAAGAGTCCAAGGTCTCTAAATTTAGCTATTCTCCTACATCGGTGTTGTTTGTCTGTTTACTCCAAGTTAAGTTCTTCTTCTTCATGAAACTCCCAATCTTCCCATTGTGCATCAACTACCATCATGTCTGTAAGAACGTCAAAAGAATCAAAAATAGTGTTCATAACAGTGGGGGTGTTCTGTGTGGAGAGGTTGATTGGCCCAGTACTTTTTTGTAGTCTGGAATATCAAGTAGTTCAAGACACCACTTGTAGAGCTAGTGTAAGGGGTTCACCATTGAGACCATAACATGCCCTCAAACAGATGGGAGAATGTAATCCCATATGAGAATATCCCCAATGGAAATATGCAGTTACCCACCACATCTTACCAATCCCTTGGGCTCTCAAACTTCCCCAGGAACTCCTAATTGTATATGCACACAGTTGTTGGGCCTGTCAAGGCATTGGACACATTGCTGCAGATTGTCCTCTTTACAAATATTGATTCTGCAGCAACTCCAAGCACTATTCCTGGATGTGTGCCAAACAACCAGCCACTCCAACTTATCCATCTCAACACACTATTCTCCTTCAATCTATCTCCTTTGAAGAAGCTCAAAAGATATGTCACTTCCTCAAAAATGCCCTTGTTCTTGGACAACATGCACAACAAAACATTCTCTACAAAGACCCTAACATTGTTGTACCTCAACCAATGCAACATGATCCTAATGCCACCAAGAACATTACAACCAAATACTGGTATTATCCAAACAACCACTGAATGGAGGGGCAAATCATCAACACCAATGGCAACCCAATCAGATATGAACAAATCCACCTTGTTGACAAAAATCCAGTCTATCAATAATTGAGTCAAAGTCTTGATATACAAAGGGGATAATGTTAAAATTGCTCTCTTTCATCAACATATTTTTTCTTACTATTCCTGATTGTCTTCTATTACCCCTCTTCTACGTCTATTTCAGTCATCATCATTCCCTGGAGCTGTGTCTCCTCTCATGTCTTGTCTGATTGGTCTATGGCCAAGTTCTTCTATTATGAATGCACTAAAGATAGTGTCACCTCAGTGAAAGGGTCAGGGATAGGATCTTGATGTGTGGACTGTTATTGTACTTGTATTACTGATTGTATGAAGATGATACAAACTTATAAACTAAAGCATAGTGTACTGTGTATCCTAGCTTTAGTATTGTTGTTAACCAGCATGTTCTTATCAATATTGTTTGATGTTGCAAATCTGTTCCCTCAATTGTCCTTGCTGATGATTTGACTTACCATATAACACCTGCCTGGAAGCTCTGCATGTTGCTCAAGTTCAGGAGACAACCCTTCCATTGTTACATCAAGAAGACCTTTGTCTTGCTTGACTCCACTTGGCACTTACCTCACTCTCTAGTCTGGGACTACGAATTGACTAGTAGTACTGCTGAGGTGACTTTGTTGAAAGCCAAGCATACAATGAGCATGCATGGTAGTGTACAATAAGGTGAAACACTTGCCTTGCTAATAGTGGAGCTGGTGAAAGCTTGTAACTAAAGTGTTGCTTGTAAGAGTGGGTTATGAGAGCAGAGAAAATTATTATAATTGGATGTATCTAAGGTCCTTATATACCATAGAGGGTCCAGGGTATCTACAAACTACATACAACACTGACATTTTCATCAACAGTTGCATACAGTTGCAGGCTGGAGAGCTGTCAGCTATTCTATTGTTCTAATAATAGTATAGCATAATGGAAGCATGCCAGTATCCATTCTGCACAGCCTCATGTGATCAATGCTTCTATTGTCAACATATGGCAAGAGCAAATGATCCAGTCCAAGCACCCGTGACGGCGCTTATATGTCATGTAATGTGATATGTGACAAGAGCATGACCTAGCACTAATGCTGCTTTGTCAACACTAAATTATGTGTTAAGTAAAAAATTAGCTCATAGTATAATAGTTAATCATAATCAGAAACTGTAGTAGCCGAAGGCATCTTACAACAACTGCAGCAGTACATCCTTCCATAGCAATTTAGATTTTTACTTACAAGTCTTATGCAACAAACAGGCAAAAGACTGCCAGAGGTTCCCCACTAAATCTGATTTTACTTATTTTTTATTGGAGTTACCCACCTACAACAATTGTACCCTTCGGCTAGTAGTACACATTGATTAAAGAAATAAAATGGTATTAGTTGTGGCATTATTTTTATAATATAAAAATATTTTATAGGTTCTAATTTTATTTGCCTCCTTGCACCAGCAAGTGCAACAAGCGGTTGCTTAGTCAGAATACAGCAGGTATGAGCATCATAAACGCAGAGCCCTTCACACTGCAATGCTGCAAGGTGATATAGGCCAGGAAATAGAAAAGAGTCCAGGTTTTTTGGCTTCCCTGGTCCAGGAATGAAACCACCCAGAATGACATGGTTTTTTTTGTAGCGTTGGTTAGGTTGAATGTCAAGAATGACCCAGATATATATCCAACAATTGGATGCCTTGTGTTCATACAGTTGAGCACTGTCCACAGAATACATCAGGAGAATGTCGTCGTTTTTAACTGTACCACCCTCAATGCATTGGTGATACCAGTCACCACTAAATATATCATCATATGTCTTCATGCCAGAAATTGGCATCGATTTGAGGAAATCCTGACGATATTTCATTGCCATAGCTGATGGTCAACTTGCAAATAAAGACTGCAGAGATGGACCAATAGGGATTGTGTACGACTGGAGCACAGGCACCTTTTTCCCTTTTGCGAGTGCATCCGGATCCCAGCACAATTTGGTGCCAGACATGTTTCATGCTTCACAAAGGGGCCAGTGAATGCAAAACACGAGTGGGGACACATGTCTGTGCGAATAGGAACAATACCCATGACTTGCTTGATACATCGCTTGGCCTGGTTATACGATAGAATTCCAGCATCAGGAAACCAAGAGTTTATTAAGTTTTGAAGGCTATCAAAAAGCGCGTTCGGGTATTTCTGAAGCAAAAGGAAGAGTTGGAATGTCTTTTGAAGAGTCGGATCTTCCTCAAGATCAGGACTTGGATGGGAATTTTGCAATGAGTCAATAACATCGTAAGGAAGACAGGAGTTTTTGTGGGATACTGTATTGAGTAGGTCAAGAAATGTCTTCGAATACTGGAGATCCTCCTGAGTGACCGCAATGTTCGCAAAAGGATCAAGTGTTGACATGGTAACATGTGACATGCTTTTCATCACATGACTTGTGATCTTGCTGTACGTCGACAAATGATCCTTGTCAACACAATGCTATGCAATCAACCGCATTGCCATCAATTATGCTTCTATCTATTTTTATATACAATAGAATAGTACGCATTGCTCTCGCACCTTGTCTGCATGTTGAGTGATGCGGTAGTTTACTTAGGGTAGATGCTTAGTCATCATACTACATAATATGGTATATAAGGACTACTTAGATAGCCAATTATAATAACTTTCTCTACTCTTTACATTGCGCATACTCTACTCGCTCTAAACAACTCAAGCCTTCAAGCTTCAACTCAAGTTCACTCTGTAAGTGCATGCATTCTACCTCATAGTACACCGCTACGCAACATTCTGCTGTTAACAGGTTATGGGCCCCGGATAGTCTGTACGACGAGCGAACAGCTCTGTGCGATGGCGCTTTCCAGCACATCTGCACAAGCTAATCTGCTTGACGAGGGCAGTCCATATGACCTTGTTAGGCAGAGTGAACCATGTTCCATGGCCAACTCCGTTATCCTGACATTGTGCAGCCCACATACGACTCTATGGCGACCATAGCTCGTTGACGCGTCCATTCACTGTTTTCAGAAGCTTACGCGATCTTTTCCAGATATCTTCACAATGGCCCAAGCTCTTGTTGCGACTTTGCCCATTCTCCAAGGAGCCATTGACTACAACAAGTGGCAATATGAGGTTGGAATGGTCATGGACCAATACACCATGCCAATTGGCAATGGAGTGATCACCACTCTGGGTGTGTGTATGCAAGGGATTTATACTCTTCCTGTAGCAGCGATGACCCCGCCGACTGCAGAAGAGAATGCCGATATAAACAATTGGCACACAGTGAATCGTGCCGCACTCGCAATTCTCACAAACAAGCTGTCCCACAACCTCCACAGGCACAGGCACACCACAGCGCATGTGCTATGGCAGGACCTTGCCACCCGGCTTGGAACTGCTGGCATTCCGGAGGTAATAGTTGCAGTCGACGCGATTCAAGGGTTTGCCTTCTCAGGCGAGGTTGATCCCACCCAGGAGATCGCCATGTGGAATAACCATATCCACGCCCTTCGAGCTCAACAGCTCACTATCTCCGAGCCTCTACAGGCCATAATGCTTATCCAGCACATCCCTGATAAGTGGGAATATCACCATACATCCCTTCAGATGCAATATCAAAACACGTTCTCTGCCCTGATGATTAACATTGTTTCAGACACCCTTCGCGCCGCGTACCACACCTCTTTGTCCTCCGCCTCCACCGCTCACTTCTCTGGGGTCCACCCAGGTGGGAAAAATCCCAACTGGAGGAACCAAAAAGGGAAAGGTCCCCAGAACCAGAACCAGAATCAGAACCAGTCCCAGCCGCAAGGCCAGCATAATCCGCAGGGACAGGGTCAGAATCAGGGTCAGAGTTCGGGACCTGGACCAAAGAACCCCCAGCCCAACCAGCCGTCCTCCAATCAGGAGGAAGAGAAGAAGAAGTCATGTCGTGGTGGAAAGAAAAAGAAGGCCGCGATTGCCGTGGCCCAACAGGCTTCTGCCTCTGGGTCATCTGACCCATTCATTCAACCACCCAGCTCCGGCCTTGCAATTGCCAACCAGGCGACACACAACCCTCCGCCTGGTCCATCCACATACACATCTGGTTTCGCCCTCGCCTGCTCCGCCAAGCACTCCGCTTCCCCCACTGCCTGCACCCTGCTCGCTCATTTGAGTGAAACAGAATCTCTTTTGGTCCCTCAGGACCTCGCCATGACAGTGACTGACATTGCGTGGGAAACCCCCGCGCAATCTAAGAGATCTGCCATGGCCTTGCAGCGTGCGCAGCGTCGTGCCCAAATTGGGTACAAGAAGAGGTTGTCAGAGAAGTTCCCCCACGCTTCCTCCGCGGAGTGGGAACAGAGTGGATTTAACAATCCCTTCTGGCAGAGGACCACCCCGTGTCCTCCCTCTCCTCTGATCTTCTCCTCCGTCAATAACATGGAGGTAGATGACAATGCCGTCTCACTTGGGACGCCTTACAGAAGCAACTCCTATTCGTACGTACCTTCCTATTTGCATAATCTCCCCACTCACAATTGTTCCCAGACTCCCCCCATCCCCATGCAAACCCACGAGGATGTGATGAGCGAGGTTGAGGGCTGGTTATATAAAAAGAACAATTATGATAGTTTTTTGTCAATCGATCATGCAGGGGCTAGCTCCCCAATAAAACAATTTTCTGCATTCGTATCGAGTGTGACTGAGGAGAATCCAAAACCATCTGCAAGATGTGAAGAGAGTGATTGCATAGATTGCAACACTTTAATAACTTATGCACAGAGACCACCTGCTGTATGGACATTGGACTCAGGTGCTTCAATGCACTTTACACCCCATATGAGCAATTTTGTCCAATTCAAAGAAGGGAACTTCGGAACAGTCGGCACTGCAGGAAATACCACACCTCTTCCCATTAAAGATTGAGGGACTGTGATCATACAGCACCACTTGCACTTAAAACCAAAAATAACCCGCTTGTGGCCCATTTATTATGTACCAGGATTCCAGAATAGACTTCTTTCAATTGGCACCTTCCTTAAGGCGGGTCTTCGATCAGAAGCTAACTTAAATGGAACTAGACTTGTTACACCACAAGGCAATTCATGGATGTTCGCTAAACCAGCGAAACACAATGTATCCTTGCATCATGTCCACTCACGCATACTCTATAATCATGCAGTGGGCAAATCCATGACATTAGAAGCCTCATCATTTGATCTATGGCACCGTTGCCCAGACACCCTTCCGATCAAGTCCTTCTGAAGGCCCGAGAGAATTCGTTCGGCATACCACCCATTGATACCATGATGAAACATCTATGCGAAGGTTGTGCCCTTGGCAAAATGCACCAGAAGCGCTTTCCACTTCAGGAGCCCAAGGTGCGCAAATACCTGGAGGTTGTACATACCGACCTCATGGAATTCCCAACAACTTCCTACCACAAATTCAAGTGGGTTGTCACATTCCATGACAAGTACTCTGCCCAAGCCGTCATTGTTCTTTTACACTCAAAAGCAGAAACGCTGACTGCTTTCAAGCAGTTCATGGAAATGATAAAAGTGGAACAAGCCAGGTATAGGATTCAACGTCTTCACTCTGATAATGGAGGGGAGTTCACATCAAAAGAATTTGAAGAATTCCTATTGCTAAATGGTATCAAACACACGACATCTGCACCTCACGTGCATCAACAGAACAGTCAAGCGGAGTGCTTCAATCAAACACTCCAAGAAAAAGCCGAGGCCATGCAACTACATGCAAACCTCACTCCCTCATACTGGGAGTTTGCGGTGTTATTGTCTCAACAATGAACCCCCTGCATTGGTTATACAAGTGGCACCTCGAACTCCTCGACATTCCAGACTATGAAGAAGTACTGGGCCAATCTACCTCTCCACACGGAACCCCTCCGCCCCCTTGGTACAAGTCCCAGTACCTCAACCACCACCTTTGCCAAGTATGGGATAATTCGCCCTTTATCCATATCTATCGGCACGGACTCTACAAGACTACAATTGCTCGGCCCGCACTCACTGGAGCCAACAACTACGGATGGAGGCAGATCGTCGGAGATACGTCCTTCACCCACCTGTACCTGATGGGCCAACCTTACGACCTTCAATGGACCAACTCCTCTGTTGATCTCTCTATCAGCCACTTCTCCACGTCATCATCGCCTTCAGATCAAGAGAACTCCAATAGTACAGATTCTGTAGATCCGTTGTCTTCCATTTCACAACAAGCTTCCATTCCCGGAACGCCATCTTGTTCCAACATCCCTTCCAATCCCATCAGTAGTGTTTTATCTTAGTGAGCAATGGATGAAATAGTAAAAGCAGAAGTATCTCAAAATGTATAAATAATGGACTATTCTGTAGTTGAAGCTTCAGCTTCAACCTTTTCGTTTGTCTCCCTCTCTACTCTTGTCCTCTATCTCTCTCTCTTAAATATAACTCCGTTGTTGTATTCCCTCGAGTGAACTTAGCGTTCTTCTGCCTGTCAACAGTAGAAGATATCAGTCTCTGTTCAGTACTCCAGGACAACTAGTGTTGTCAGCCAAAGGTGATCATTGAAGTGATCCTTCAGTGTTGACTAGCCTAGCGGCCATCCTCGTGGTGCCCTCTAGGTGAACCATAACACACGGTCCAAACCGCTGCCTTTTTGTACAATTGTACTCCTGTTCAATGTCTCAAGTGGAAGACCCCATATGAAGTCTATACTGGCATAAAGCCAGATATGCAACGAACGAAAATATTTGGCTGTGGAGCCTACGTATTTATTCCCCCTGAGATGCACAAGGATAAACAAAGTCCGCACTCAGAGCCAATGATCTTTGTTGGATATGATGGTGATGGTGTCAATTACATATTTATCTGCCTCCATCAAGGGAATGCAATCTTTAGATCACCTACAGCCATTTTTGACGAGAGTTGGTATCCTCATAAGCCAATAGATCCAACAAAACATAACGAGGTGATAGAGAGAGGATCAATTCCTCTACCTGATCCCTCTGCCCCTGGCAGTGGCAATGCTCCACCACCCCCTCCCTCAAACTCTGGTCCAGGAGCTCCACCAGCTCTACCTCCGCCGCCTTCGGGATTGAGTGCTCCACCTGCACCTTCCCAGGGTCAACCGCCACATGGCCAAAGAGTCACAGTGCATACCCCTTCTACTTCCAGAAGTGCTTCTCCAGCACCAAAAGAAGAATCAAGAAGTCCAACACCGTTAGACTATGCCCCTGTTCCCGATTTGACCTCCCAACCTGAGGTTGGGCCATCAAATCGGCCTGCTTCTCCAGCAATGCCGGAACAGGAAAGATGACTGTTCACACAGGGGAGGACTCCTTCACTGGAGCCTGTGCACCAATCCACACGCCCAAAGCAAGTACCACTTTGTCCCGATAACGTCTATGGTGAGAGGACTCACCCAGTCAAAACTCTACACGGATACAATCACAGAGAGTGGGTTCCTCCACAAGAACAAGCTGTACGGTCGCACACTAATTACTGGTGTGATAATCGACCTCCCGCACAAAATATGCCTGACGAAGAGGCAGGTGCACATCTGTGTCAAATGCGCCAAAACTTTAATGAGCGTGAAACAACGGGAAATCCCGTATTTGACACATGGCAGACTGATGAACCAGCGGATCAAATGGAAGAAGATCCGATAGCTCAACTTGCGAAAGAAGGGGGAGTAAAATTTATCGACTATTTAATTGCACAGGCAAATTCTGCCGAGGTTAAAAATAACACACCAAAGCAGCATTGAGATTTAGCAAAATTAACTGCTGAAGAACATGCTAAATGGGATAGCACTGAAAACAACAAAATGAAAGCGCTTAAGGATCAACAAGTATATGAACTAGTCGATCTCCCAAAGAGAAGGAGAGCGATTAAAAATTGCTGGGTTTATACCGCCAAGTCCGATGGTAGATATAGGGCTAGGCTAGTGGCAAAAGGATTCTCACAAATCAAGGGCGTCAATTTCGACAAACTGTTCTCACCAGTTGTCCAATACAAGTCCACGCATATACTACTTGCGTTAGCGGCTCTAGAAGATTGGGATATAGAAGGTCTAGACGTGAAGACCGCCTATCTATACGGACACCTCAAGGAAGAGATATTTATGGAGCAGCCAGAAGGACACATCATTCCTGGCCAAGAGAAGAAAGTATGGAGGTTGCACTGAGCATTATACAGCCTTAAGCAAGCCAGTTTATCCTGGTGGCGCGAAGTATCCGCGTCAATGATGACCCTAGGATTTAAGCAATGCAAATCTGATGCCGGCGTATATATTTATGTTGATCCAAAGACTGGCAAGCTTGTCATTGCCATAGTCTACGTTGACGACGTGCTGTTTATGGGAAATGACTCCGCCCTTCTGAAAAAGAAGAAAGGAGAGTTCATGAAGCGATGGGATTGTAGGGAAACCTCAGGAACAGAGTTCCTTGGCATGACAATCCGTTGGGATCGAAAGAATTGCATGATCTACCTAGATCAATGGGATTACCTAGATAAGGTTCTAAAGAGGTTCAACATGATTGACGCGAAACCTGCAAAAACACCTCTCCCAGAAGGCTATCAAGCCGTTGCAAATCCTGGTGAGCCCATTCTGGTGCTCCGAACACGCTTCCAGCAGGTGATCGGCTCCTTGATGTACCTAATGATCGGCACGTGACTAGATATTGCACATGCTGTGACACAATTATCAAGACATGCTCACAACCCCAGTCAAGAACATCTTGACTGCACATACTACATAATGTGCTATCTTAGTGTGACGCACCTTTACCGTCTCTCTATGAATGGAAAAGGGGGAGAAGGTATCATTGCCTTCAGTGACAGTGATTGGGAAGCTGATCCCAACACAAGACGGTCTCAGTCCGGATACTTCGTATCATTTGCGCAATCCGCAGTGACGTGGGTTTCTAGGATGCAAAAGACTGTTGTGTTATCTTCTACGGAAGCCGAGTATATGGCACTTTCAGACGTGAGTCGCCAACTAGTCTGGATTAAGCAATTATTAGGCAAGCTTAATTTCAGCCTTCCACCCCTTCCTTTGCGCAGCGACAATATGGGGTCGCTATTCTTATTGCAAAATGAAGCAGTAGAGAAGCGGTCGAAACATATTGACATACACTATCACTACATAAGAGAAGTGGTTGAAAATAGGATGATCAAAACCACACAAATCAAGGGAACCAAAAACCCTGCTGATCTCCTAACCAAAAACCTCAGCACAGTCAAGTTTAATTACTTCCGTGATAACTTTTACAGGCTCGAGTTTGTCTTGCCCAAACTGCGCTGAGGAGCGCAGTATAAATACCTATAATATATGCTTGAGCACAAAGAGTGTCCTCGCACATGTGACTCTGAGCAAGGGGTGTTATGAATATTATTTTCGATTCCTTCGACATCCTCACAGACATGATGGTAGTCGACGCACAATGGGAAGACTGGGAGTTTCACGATGAAGAAGAGCTTAATTTGGAATAAACGAATGAACAGCATCGGTGAAGAAGAATAGCTAAGTTTAGAGACTTTGGACTCTTTGGAGCACGGACTCCCACTTTTCCTTTCCCTTTCCTTCTTTCATTCTTGTACTATATTTAACTACGGACCTCTGTTGTTCCCATTCTATGTTTTGATACGGACCTCCATTTCTCCGCCTTCTGATGAACTACCATCTGTCGATAGCTTGTACAATACACAATAAATAGCAAGCTTGTAAGTAGGTAGTTTCTCAATTCAAATCTTAGCGTTGTTGCTACTAGACAGCGTTCTCCTTTCGCTCCTAGTGTTGAGTTCTTTGAGCCCTAACAAGGCAAGAACCACCTGGTGTTCTCCCTCTCTCTCTTGACGTTGTCTAAGGTACTTGACATCGTCTCGGTGTTGAAAGCAAAGCGTACGATGAGCACGCATGGTAGTGTACAATAAGGGAACTACTTGCCTTGCTAGTAAAAACGGTGGTGAAGTTTGAAACTTGAGTGAGTTGAGCTTTATGAGAGTGAGTAAAAGAGCAGAGAAAGTTATCATAATTTGGACATATCTAAGGTCCTTATATACCATAGAGGGTCCAGGGTATCTACATACTACATACTACGCTGACAAGCCCATCGACAGATGCAGAATGTATGCAAGTGGAGAACTGTCAGCTACTCTATTGTTCTAATAATAAGTAGCATAATGGAAGCGTGCAGGCATTCATTCCGCACAACCTCGTGTGATCAGTGCTTCTATTGTCAACGTATGGCAAGAGCAAATGATCCGGTCTGAGCGCCCGTGACGGCGCTTGTGCTGTCACGTGATGTGACATGTGACGAGAGCATGACTAGCGCTAATGCTGCTTTGTCAACACTCGGCTGTGACTTCAAGTCTGGAAGACTTGCCGCTCTTGCCATTCTTTATCTGCTGTCCTATCCGACCACAGCAAGGTCCTAGTGAAGAGGACCAGAAGTGTTGGATCCGTTGGGAGATCTAGCTAGCCTTGTAATGTCCAGTACAGGATTAATGTGCACTGCTGGACAAGAGCTCTGGCGAAATCCTAACAAGGGGAGTGTTGACACGGTAACACGTGACATGCTCTTCATCACATGACTTGTGATCTTGCCATACGTTGACAAATGATCCTTGTCAACACAATGCTATGCGATCAACCGCATTGCCATCAATTATGCTTCTATCTATTTTTATATACAATAGAATAGTACACATTGCTCTCGCACCTTGTCTGCATGTTGAGTGATGCGGTAGTTTACTTAGGGTAGATGCTTAGTCATCGTACTACATAATATGGTATATAAGGACTACTTAGATAGCCAATTATGATAACTTTCTCTACTCTTTACATTGCGCGTACTCTACTCACTCTAAACAACTCAAGCCTTCAAGCTTCAACTCAAGTTCACTCTGTAAGTGCATGCGTTCTACCTCATAGTACACCGCTACGCAATGTTCTGCTGTTAACATCAAGTGGGTCAAAATTGTCCTCGAGTTTGCCAATAGGCACCTGAAATGGTGGCATCTCGGTTATCACATTCACTGGTGCCAGCTCCATGAACAACTCGAATTCTCGATTGAATGCAGAGTCATTAACCTTTAGAAGCTTTAGTATAACCCACGGATTGATACTAGAATTCGACTGACCTCATTTATGGCTCCAATTTGCATGCTCGACGTGCCAGCATGTTGCTCTTTGGGACCTTCATTTGCTTGCACCTGCCGAGTCTTCTTCTGAGCAGCTTTAGTTCTGATCGATTTGTTGGCTGGGTTATGCAAATAATAGGTGCTCTGAGGGAGTTCCTTCCAACTTCCCTTGCAATAACGACGGCAGTTGCACCAATATATTCCATTGTTATCGCAATAGGGCTGTGTTGGCACCGCGTCGTCCATTTTGGGAGGATCGTGGGCAAGGACAAACAAGAATTCAGTAACGTAACTAACTAGAACCGACGTAGTCTACAGGAAGTCGAGGTTCAAGTTCGATGGCCTTCGGTGAGACTCGAGGGAAGACCTGTCAGCCGATGACGTAGGTCATGGGTTCGACCAAGCTCGGTTGGCTTTTGCCGAGGGACCTGATTGTTCGGGCTGGACCTCTGGTAGTCCCCCTGGCCCGCGGCAATTTTCACTGGGATTGAGCCATATCCTGGATGCGATGATCAAAACGCCCATTTGCATTCGGTTTCGGTCTGAATCTCAGTATCATCCCATCACTCCGGCTGTAATTTCTGAGAAAGGGCACATCTTACACTGAACCTAACCGCCGGTTTACTTGCTCCGCAGTTATTCGCCCGAACCCTGGGATGTTTGACTCCCCTGACAGTGATCGAGTGCTGAGTTCCTTCGAAATCACCGGCGCCTTCCCATGGAATTGACATCTGTGAATGGAGAGTGGACCATATGGGATTACGGGACACTGCCGATGAGAAGGCGGGGAAAGAGGGGAGGAAACACCACCAAGCGAGGGAGAGACAGGAAGAAAGCGAAAAAGATTGTTAGTTGTGAACTTGTGCCGTTCTCAAGAATGGAAGCCGTGATGGGGACTGGCCTTCCATGAATTGACTCAGGTCAGGGATTTTCTGGTTCCCTCAGGTCCAACAATCGCCTATTCGGAACATTGACAGTTCAAACAAGGAAGTCCGCAGGGGGTGGCAGAGGAGTGCTATTGTCCATATCATTAATGCGGGAACAATCTTGAAGAACGCACGAA
>QFDT01000878.1:0-118654 GCA_003315915.1 Macrolepiota dolichaula | reverse complement strand
ACTGGCCTGACAGCGTGGGTAACCTCAGTTAAATGGAGAACGACAAACGCCGAATTGTGCTCGCGACAATCCTCAACCTCTCCCTCCATCTTTTATAATCAGATACACTGTTCATTAATCAACCCCACATGCCTCTCACGGCCCGAAGAATAGAATGAATCTTTCTTTGGTATATTCCAGTATTCTCCTAGGTCCAGGAATCCAAAATGAAATATGATAACTTCTCCATACTTCTGCTTCAATTCCAGTACGTCAGTGTTCTCTCTCATCCCTTCACCAAGCCAAACTGTGATAGGCGGACAAGAAGGCAGGAGTAATCCTACCATCTGCCCCAAACGACACAACGCCTCAAAGATATCTTGACCTATTAGATGTGTGAAATCCAACAACAGTGACACAACTCCCGCTAAATTTGAGACGAGATCTCCATTCACGGGACGAGCAGACAACACTTTACCTTTGAAACCCCTGAATTCAACATGAAGAGGCTTGCGAAACAGCTTCACGATACGGATGACTCCCCTGTGCCAGGGATCCAGTAAATCGCGGAATACGATTTTCTGGAATGACGATTCAGTACTTCTCCACTGACGTAGGGCGGTTTCGTGGAATTCCAGAAGCTCCTCCTCATTTGGGTCAACTTCGAAACGGACCTTCAGCTCCAATACTTCCAAGTTTGGAGCAATTATAGCACGTAGTGGGCAATAACATCGCCTGCTGAGAGCAGGATGCCAGTGGAGGTGAATGACGAGGACAGATAATAATGGTAGAGTGATAGACGGAGCATCATCGCTGCCGTGAAGTGGCGGGCCCCACTGCTCTACGTCTTCAAGGATGAGGGTTCGCAAAGCCGGCGTTCCTTGTGCCAGCCTACAGAAAGTGAAACGGGAAAGGCGGCTTTCTGTAAGCCACAGCGTCTTCAACGAGGGAAGGGCATGGGTGATGAGGGTCAACCATGTGGTAGGGAGTTTGCAGAATACTAGTTTGGGTGTTGGAGGGAATGTGATATTACCGGGCGTGGACGCTGCAGATATTGCAAGCCCGGCGGGGGGAGACGGCCAAGGGGCCTGATACCTTGCTTCAATCCAAAGCACGCTAGTGTTAAGCGGGCCAAGGGCGTGCAATTCGGGCAAGAACTTGCTGCCGAGGGTGTGGTCACGGGCGCGGTAGAAAATGAAAAGTTCGTCAAGTCTTTGATAGTGTACATGTAGAACCTGGGAAAGGGCTCGCATGAAGAAGTCGGACATCCCATCGAAGTAAAGATAGAGATTCAAAAGATGAGGATATGACCTCTGCATGAATCGGTTGGGATCATATATGCTGGCGGTGCTGGCTATCATATTGGTCCAAACGGCTGGAGTACTCAAAACTACATCCCTCCAGTAGTGGCAGACCGAAGCAGCAAGTGGGGGTATGTTTTCGATTTGTTCATCGAGCAGCAACCCAGAAGGTCGTGTCGCGAATATTTCAATGAGAATATCTGGGGGAAGGCTGGGGAGCTGGCTTGGCTTGGTAGTCGCCGGTACGTGTAATAGCTGATGACTGATCGCCGTTGTTTGCATGACCTGAACGATGATGGGACATTTTACTCGGGCTATTGAGTTGAAGTTGAAGTTTTTTTATATGGAGGGTGCCAGGGTGATTCCCGGCGTTACACTGATGTGGCTGTCTTCCCTGGTGATCTACGCCAGTGGAGTGCCTCAGAAATAAACGGTATGACGCATATCACACTGTCCAACGGATTCATCTGTGGGAGAAAACCACAAGATCAGTCCAGGATCAGTCTGGTGATTAGCTCGGGAAATAGCATAGCGAAAGCTGCCAGGCGAGATCCATTAAAGGTTGCTGAACGAGGCTGGTAGATCTGGTTACGTATACAATTCCTATGACGATTTTCAAGCGTGTGTAACTGCCAGGGAGTGCATCCAGGTATGGCTAATCCTCGTGAGAGGGGTGGATACGCTCCGGGACATGGACTCTATCATCCCCCGATAGGTACTAAGTACCAGAATAAAGCACCAAGACCTCAGAGTACTTATTCAAAGGGAAAGAAGGCGTTGCTCCGTATGGTCTAAGAAGGGTCTCTATAGTCATCTCAGTATGAAAATGATAACTGCAGAAAGCCAAAACCGTCGTGCCTGTCGTTGGTCATGATTGAATCGAATATCCGTGTCCATGGTCTGCGTCCGAAGTTATCCGTGGTGTATGGAACGAGCGGCGACTTCTTTGGGAGTAGTATTCTAGTCTCACTGCAAGATTGACCAAGGATTCGATTCAGGAAGGATTGTACAATCGCGATCATGTGTCCGTGACGCGTTCGCGTTAATGTACGTGGGAAAGTTGAAATGTGGTCACCTCGTTTCCTTTCTTCTTGAGTCATTCATCTAGCGCTCTAGGTTCCACAAGTCTTCGACATCTTGTATACTCCTTAGAGGATCATATAAATCATGTCTCAACCATCAGAACTATCGCAAGCGCCCGAGGGCGAAGACGAATACCAGACTACTGGTCCTCTCCTTGTAGCAAAGCTCGCCGAAGCAGGAATCCACCAAAATGACATCAAGAAACTTACTGGTGCTGGTCTACATACTGTTGAAGCTGTTGCGTTCACACCGAAGAAGAACCTTGTAATGATAAAGGGCATTTCAGACCAGAAGGCAGATAAGATTCTGGAGGAAGGTGAATTCAGGCAGAGCGGCTTCTCTTTTCTATTGCAGATTCCTAACGAAACCGGATTATCCTTCAGCCCAAAAGATAGTTCCCTTAGGCTTTCAGAGTGCGACAGAAGTCCACGCTCGACGAGCCGAACTAGTGCATATAACTACAGGATCAAAGCAACTTGATGCTCTCCTCGGTGGTATACTCAAATTTCCTTCAGCTTCAGTACCTGTCCTCATAAGTTCTCTTCACGCAGGCGGAATTGAAACTGGAGCCATCACCGAGATTTTTGGCGAGTTCAGAACTGGGAAATCGCAACTTTGCCACACTCTTGCTGCGACTTGTCAACTCCCAGTGAGCATGGGGGGTGGAGAGGGAAAATGTCTATATATCGACACGGAAGGCACTTTCCGTCCTGTTCGTTTACTTGCGGTCGCAGAACGATATGGTCTCAATGGTGAAGAAGTCTTGGATAACGTTGCATATGCCAGGGCCTACAATGCGGACCATCAATTGCAATTACTGGCAATGGCCAGCGCTCTCATGTCTGAGTCCCGGTAAGCATATACCCGACGAGAAGGACAATGAGCTAACCAATGTGTTGTGCAGATTTTGCTTATTGATAGTTGACTCCTGCACCGCTCTCTATCGTACCGACTTTAGCGGACGTGGTGAATTATCTTCTCGCCAGAACCATCTGGGCAAGTTTCTGCGGACATTACAGCGTTTAGCGGATGAGGTACACCACCAAGAATTAAGGATTGGACCATATATACTCACCCTTTTGTAGTTTGGTATAGCTGTAGTTGTTACAAACCAGGTTATGTCGAGTCCAGATGCTGCTGCTGGACCGTATGCGGGAAACGAGAAGAAACCCATCGGAGGTAACATTATGGCCCATGCTTCCACAACAAGGTGGGTACCAGCCTTATCTTAGGGTGTCAATTCGCTAATCCAATACCCTCCCCCTAGATTACAATTTAAGAAGGCCCGCGGCAATACACGTACGTGTAAAATATATGATTCCCCTTGTTTGCCGGAGATGGAGACGCACTTTGCCATTCTGGAGAGTGGGATAGGCGATCCAGAAGAGGAGCCTTGAAGCCTGACCATCAAAGGCCCCGTGCTGTTTTTGATCACGTTGTGCTTCGCCTGAGAGTCTTCGGATGGATTACGATTGTTGAACGTTGAATTCATGGTTATTATTTTGTGAACAAGACAAATATATCTTTCTACTGTACAATACGATCAAAGCTAAAAGATATCCGTGAGAGATAAGTAGGGGATATAACCAGTTGAATGGAAGTTAGGGATCAGTTGAGTGATAGCCTGATGCGATCCGAGGGGGATGGTTACTGTACAGTGAGTAAATGCTTCTATCGATACCGTCCATGTCGGCTTTTCGGTCTGGTGACTTTTTTCAAGCCAAGAAGCGAGTGAGGATGTTGGCATCAGTGCCACTGATTCTCTCCCTCAGCTTGCCATAATCAGCCGGGCAGACGTCCGAGATATCGACCATAAGGTATGCAATATCGCCCTTGGAATCCGAGTATTGCTTCTCGACGTTGTATGGCGACAAGGCATCGTTGACCTGCCTGAGCACACCAGGCTGGTTCTTGTGGACATGACAAATACGGACTGCAGTACCCTGCTCCGCAGTGATGGCACGCAAATCGACTTCGGGGAAGTTGACGGCGGCAATCGTCGAGCCGTAGTTGAGGTAACGAGACAGTGCTTGAGAAACCTCATCTCCTATCATGCGCTGCGCTTCTTCGGTCGACCCGCCGATATGGGGGGTGAGGATGACGTTGGGGATGGTGCGAAGCTCGCTGGACCAGGCGTTAAGCTGGTCATCGAAGCCAGGTCCATTTGCTGCAGGTTCGAAAGGGAACACATCGATGGCTACGCCAGCCAGGTGCTTCGACTTTAGGGCAGAAATCAGGGCAGGGATATCAACGACACGGCCACGAGCGTTGTTAATCAAATACGCGCCCTTCTTCATCTGGCTGAGTTCGCGCGTTGAGATCATGTTAATGGTTTCTGGAAGCTCGGGGACATGGAGCGTGACAAAATCGGATTGGGAGAGGAGAATTTCGAGGCTTTCGACCTGACGGGCAGAACCTAGAGGCATGATATTGATCACGTCATAGAAGAGGACGCGCATGCCAAAGGCTTCTGCAAGAACGGAGAGCTGGGAGCCAATGTGGCCGTAACCGACGATACCGAGGGTCTTTCCGCGAAGCTCCCAGCAGTTCTTGGACTGCTTGTTCCAGACGCCATTACGCATCTCGAACGAACGTTCAAAATATTGGCGAGACAAGGCGACAAGCTCGGATATCACAAGCTCAGCCACGGAGCGAGAGTTGGAGAATGGAGAGTTAAAGACGGGGATACCAGCCTGGGCAGCGGCGTCCAGGTCTACCTGGTTCGTGCCGATGCAGAAACAGCCGATGACGAGAAGCTGGAAGCGAGAAATAAAGATATATCAGCGTTCCGAAAAGATAGCGAGGAAGAAGTGATGCTAACTTTGGAAGCGGCGGCTAGTACGCGCTTGGTAATTTTGGTTTTACTACGGATACCTATCGCATGGTATGAACCGATCTTTTCAATGAGTTCTTCCTCTGAGAAGGCCTTGGTGTGGTGGTCGACGTGATAACCCTGGGTTTTGAATGCGCGGACAGCCTCTTGGCTGATATTCTCAAGAATTAACAAGCGGAGGTCCTCATTCTCAATGGGATGGAGGATTTTAGGCTGGCGGATATGGTCGAGGGCAGTCGACTCCTTGCGTCGCAGGCTGCGGAAGTGGTCATGGATAGAAGAGGTGGAGGGAGAAGCAGAGGCAGCAGTAGGCTGGATGAGGATTGGGGTAGTCATGATGGTATGGAGAAAAGGAGGAAGGTGCTGTCTGACAGTTTATATCTATCAGAAATTCCGAATAAGCAGATTAAAAATGTAGAAAGCACGCCAGAGAAACCAGCGACCAAATAAATTGTTGTGATAAAGCGTGATCATTGGATGATTAAAAAATCAGTCTTTGCCGGGCCGCACATCGCCGGTGACTCATTTACGTCTAGGCTTACTACAAGGTCTTCATCTCGAAATCTGGAATTATCTCTACGCCGTCCATGGGGCTCTACCTCCTCGACTATGGTGCTGGCAACGTCCAGAGCCTTGCAAACTCACTTACAAAACTTGGACACGAATTCACCTGGATCTCCCAGCCATCTGATTTTGCAAAAGCCACCGTTCGTGTTATGTCTTATTCTCGTAAACACGTACGCACACTCAAGTAACGATTCTCCCAAACTCCACTTCTATTAGAGCCTCATTTTCCCTGGCGTCGGCGCCTTTGGATTTGCTATTCAACACCTCACCGATCGTGGTCTCCTAGAACCTTTACGCGAATATATAAACTCCGGACGGCCGTATTTTGGAATCTGCATTGGCTTACAGGTTCTCTTCGAGTCCTCAGACGAATCACCGTTGTCAGGACTTGGTATCATACCCCACCACATCTCACAGTTTAATGATACCGATAAATCTGTCCCTCACATGGGCTGGAATACCGCCGATCTGCTAAATACCCACGTCGATTCGGAAGGAATACAGGAATCATCATACTACTACTTTGTCCACTCCTATTGTGCAAAATACAAACCCGATCAACACCCCGAGGCTATGGGATGGACGTACGCAACCACACAATACGGCCAAGAAATCTTTATCTCCTCCGTGCGTAAAAACAACGTCTTCGGCACACAATTCCACCCCGAAAAATCTGGGGTTGCAGGGCTGCGTCTCATCGACGAATGGTTACGCAAACCAGAATCCACACACACCCACGCCCCTCCCAACATTCCCATCCCACTCATCCCACGCCCCGAACACCGTTTCACTAAACGTATAGTCGCATGTATGGATGTCCGCGCAAACGATGCTGGCGATCTCGTCGTCACAAAAGGTGACCAATACGACGTCCGCGAGAAATCCTCAACACCCTCCAATCTCACAGCACAAACCGCCGGCGCAATCCGCAACCTCGGCAAACCCGTCCTCCTCGCAGCGAGATACTACTCTGCGGGCGCAGATGAACTATGCCTCCTCAACATCACTTCCTTCCGCCACTCCCCACTTCAGGACCAACCAATGCTAGCAATCGTACGCGCCGCAGCCGAGGAAATATTTGTTCCCTTGACAATTGGCGGTGGCATCAAGGATACCGTTGATCCCGACGGTACTAAACGTTCCGCGCTCGAGGTTGCAGGGGCGTATTTCCGCGCAGGGGCTGATAAGGTTAGCATCGGCTCCGAAGCTGTCTATGCTGTCGAAAAGCTACGCGCGACTGGGGAAAAGGGCAATGGAGCTATTGAGACTATTGCTCATGGTTATGGACGCCAGGCTGTTGTGGTTTCAATCGATCCCCGTCGAGCGTATGTCGACCCAGAGACATACGATGGTCCGTATAAACACGAGCTCGTGTATGGCAAGCCCGATGGACCGGAGAACGAACGTGGAAAGGCATGGTGGTATCAATGCACCGTTTCTGGAGGTCGTGAAAATCGACTGTTATCGGCTCTCGAGCTCGCGAAGGGTGTTGAGGAATTAGGCGCCGGAGAGATTCTTGTCAACAGCATTGATCGAGATGGAACTGGCCTTGGTTTTGATCTCGATCTCGTTAATCTAGTCCGCAAGAATGTGAAGATTCCCGTGGTCGCGAGCAGCGGTGCAGGTACCGCTGCTCATTTTGTAGATGTTTTCAAGGCTACAGGTGTCGAGGCCGCTTTGGCCGCTGGTATCTTCCACCGCGAGCAAGTCCGGATCTCGGAAGTGAAGGATGCTCTGAAGAATGCGAGGATCAACACTCGCGACGTGCCCATATAATATGTCAATCTTGCGAGTAGATGATAGAATCTTTCAAATTCATATTTATAGCCAAAAGAAAATATAGATTGTCAGATATGTAATATACAGCAAGCCAAGGATATCACAGTAAGAAAGAAAACAGATACAGGCAGGTTACGGGTAACTTGGGTACAATACATCCTGCTAATCGGTCAGAGTAAATCGTTTCGTTATGACAGGAGATTTGGACCTATTGAATTTCAGAAACACGGACGAAGGAGAGAAGCACTACGATAGACACCAGTGATCCTAAATATAGGAAACACTGAATACAATACGAAACCAGTGAGTAAGGGGGATACGTAGATCTGCGACCACGAACGGGTGGGTGAGTGGGATTGGAGTTGGTGATCTCTAGAGCTATATGTGAAGACCTGGGTATTCCGGAAAAATGATTGGCGCTCTTCCCCAAAGCATCTATAAATGTCCAGGACAGGTATGCGAGGGCCTTCATCGGGTGCCTCGTACAACCCTCCCCATCTTCTTCATGATGCTTGTTTTCCGGCTGATACCAGGAGACGCATAGTCCTGTGGAACTCCAGCTTGAGCACTATCTCCAGAGTTTGTCGCACTTGTCATTGGAGGCGGGGGTAGTTCCTTGTTGCTGGGCAGAGGGTCGATTAAAAGAAAGGGTTCGGTCCCTTGAGGCTGTGGCGACTTGCCAAATCGGCCGAGGAAGGAGTTCTGGGACCGGTGGGTTGGTCGGGAAGGGTTGGGAGCAGATTGCGGTTGTTCGAGTGGAGAATTAGGGGAGGGAGGCTGTTCGTATTCTGGCCCCACTGGTACGTTTGGCGCATCGCGCATCTTACGTATTCTCTGCATAAGAGACTTCTGTCGTTTCGGGAAACCCGGTGAGCTCGCAGGGGGGGAATTGTTTGTGTCATAGACACCCTCAACAGGGTCAGGTACAAAAATTGGCTGGGGTGGCGGAACGAGGGAACGGCGGGTGGCACCTCGAGGACGCTGCTCTTTGGTAACCTGAGACTGTTGTACCTCATCCTTGCCTCGTTTCGGGACGCCACTACGTGTTGAATTAGGGTTGTGTGAATCCCTTCCGTTGTAGATGGAACTGGCTGGGGTATCTCCTTCTGGGCGTGTGGAGCCGCCACCTGCGAAGAATTCCTCGTAAGGCTCTGGTTCGTGGATGCCCCAGGCTTCGGCTATGGCATCGACCTTCTTCTTTGGCGGCTCGGGATAATCATTGGAGAATGCAGTGTGAGCATACGCGGAGGGATAGGCGCTGTCACCGTATTGGGTCGGATCTGGGATATTGCTCCATGCGTACAGAGGGGCTTTATTGCGTTGCTTGTTGCGAGAAGGTGCGCAAGCATCAAACGGACCATCATGATGAAAAACTGAGGAGAAACAGAGGGTTGATCGATTAGGGAGAAAATTCGGGCCAGAGAGGATAGAATGGACATACGACCAACACCGGTGAAATCGAGGCGGTCAATAACATCAGCATGCTGGGAGCTCTTCTTTCCCCGGGATTTGCCAGACGACCTTGGTTTCTCAGCGATGACGGCTGAATCTTGGGACTGTGACCTCTTGGTGCTTGAACGTGAGTTCGTGGTGGGAGTAGTGCTAGAGAAGGGATTGTTTGTATGAGTAATCAACATAGAAGATCACGAAGGCTTACACGGCGGACTGGCTGCGTCCCATTCTTGTCCTGGGACTCTCGCTGTGGTCCTTGACGGTGACGGTGTCTCTTACGGCCTCTGTAATGTCATGGATGTCCTTGGAGATAGGCGGTGGAGGCGGTTGAACTGCAGCAGGCATCCTGGCAGCAGGGGATTGTTTTGGGGGTAGAGGGGGTGGACGATGCCTGGAAACAGCAGAGGGATCGAGGAAGGGATCAGAGGAGGAGCGGAGGCGGGAGGGTGTGTGGGGATGTGGTCGTGATGATGAATGTGGACGAACTGCAGCCATCTCCGTTCTTGGCTGTTATTCACTAGCTGTTCTCACGCCAAGGCTAGGTCTGCTCCGAGATCACGCGCTTCCCCCTGCGATATTGGCTGATTATTGCGCCCCGTATGATCTGGGCTGCCCGAGAGTCAGCCAGGGGAGTGTTTTCCAGGTGCGGGAAGATGGAGGAGATGGGACAAGAGCGGCCCCACTGGAGAAACCGTGGCTACTTAGCAGCACTTAGCAGCCCCACCATTATTATTTATTATTTCTGCCAAGTCCCCCCTTATCCAAATGGCGTGACTCTGCGCGTCGCGTCTTGTCATTCCCATATACAACCACCATCAAGGAGGAATGGGCCAAACCACTCTCTGGTCTCGTCAGGACGTCGCCGCCCGCATTCTCGCAGGCGAACTCCTCATCATATACCACGGCCTTCTCCTTCGTATACCCCAGTCATGGCTCGACGCTCATCCCGGCGGCAGCCTCGCCCTCCTTCATTTCGTCGGCAGAGACGCTACTGACGAGATAGAAGCATACCACTCAAATGATACCCTCAAGATGGTCAAGCGTTTTTCCGTCGGCCGAGTCAACCTTGTCCATGACGTCTGGGAGCCTTTGGTTCCTCCGATCATGTCTGGTTGGGTCCGCAAGCTCAACTCGGATGGAAAACCAGAATGGTATCGGGAGGCAACTGCCGCTCGTTCCACTGAAAATACCCAACTCTCCCCCTCCTCTCAGATCCTGCTTGTCGAAAAGGACCTTTCAGTGCAACCCCATACACCCACCCTCGCTACACTCTCTCCCCCTCCCACAGATCTATCACTCAAAGTCCAGGCGCGTCATTCTAAAGCGTACCGTGAGCTGCACAAGCGCATTGTCGACGCTGGTCTCTACAAAACCCCGTACATCACCGGGTATGGCCCTGAAGTACTTCGCTATGCGCTGTTGGCCGGTATCTCCGCATACGCCTATTCCCACAACTGGTTGATGACCAGCGCCGTGTTTCTTGGTTTAACGTGGCATCAATTGGTGTTTAGCGCTCATGATCTCGGTCATATGGGCGTTACGCACAACTGGGCTATCGATCGCATACTTGCTATCGTGATAGCCGACTTTATTGGTGGCCTCAGTATTGGCTGGTGGGTGCAGGTGAGTGCAACTTCCCAAATTATTTACCGCACCAAGACTAACCAGCACCTCGCCGTGCAGAACCATAATGTTCACCATCGTAAGTTAACCTCCTCCCTCTCGCGACTTTTGCTTCTCACCGATTTGACTGCCTTTATCGTCGTTACCTAGTCGTAACCAACCACCCCTCACAGTAAGTACTACACCTACCTTCGCTGCGAGAACATCCGAGAAACTAATGGCTTCTCCAACTTCTCCAGTGATCCTGATATCGAACACCTACCCTTCTTCGCGATTTCCCCCGTCTTTTTCTCCTCCCTCTGGTCCTCCTATTACAAGCGCATCATGCACTTTGATCGCTTTGCCAAAATTGTCGTCGCCATCCAGCACAAACTATTTTACGTCGTTATGATGTTTGCTCGGTTTAACCTGTACGCAAACTCTTACGGCTTTTTGTATAAGAAAGCCTGGGATACCAGGCGTGCACGTGGCGGTCGATGGGCCTTTTGGCTTGAAGTCGTCGGACTCGTATTCTTCTGGTCTTGGTTTGGTGCTGTCCTTTACGGCTGCGGTTCGTGGCAAAAAGCCTTGGCTTACCTCCTGATAAGCCATGCGGTCACAAGCCCACTTCATGTCCAGGTAAATCCTTCTCTTCCATTGACCACTGACATTCCTCGGTTCGTTTTGCTGATACCCGATGCTCACAGATTGTGCTGTCGCATTTCACAATGTCCACAGCTGATCTTGGTCCTACCGAATCGTTCCCGCACCGTCAGATGCGGACGACAACAGATGTGATCTGCCATGAGTCAATTGGCTTCATCCATGGCGGGCTTCATTTACAAGTCACCCATCACCTGTTCCCTCGACTCCCACGGCATAATCTTAGACAAGCTAGCGAGCTTGTCAAAGAGTTTGCGAAAGAACAAGGTCTTGTGTATGCTGAATTTGGGTTTGTGGACGGGAATAAGGAGGTTTTGGGTGTCCTTAGAGGAGTGGCGGAACAGGTTAAGTTAATTGGGACCGTTGCAAAAGCTGAGGCAAAAGAGGCTATCGAGAGGAAAATAGCCGCCACAGACAAAAAAGCGAACTGATTTAAACGCTAGACTTGCAGGGGCTTTTAGACTACTTATACTTATTTAGTGGTATACCCGGACTTTTTTTTGGATTTTTACAACTTGATACGACTGTTCAACGCAAGCAAAAAACTAAACGCAAAGCTTGGAACGGTCATCACTCTAACCCCTGAAAAAACGAGATTCATATTTGCATATAGTGCATGTGGTGCAATATGGTAGACTCGCAAGTCGTGGCGACATTTTGTGAGGACTCGATGATGGGCATGGTGGCATGACAAAATATAGAAGAGCGACAAGATTAGGTAGTTTATTTCTTCTTGGCGGCTTCCTCCTCCTCTTTCTGTAAACGCCGGTCAATTAGCAAAAACAATTTCTGATAAGATAGAAACACTGACCTTGGCGGCGCGGGTCTTGCGAGCACCCTCGTACCTGGCGTTGGCACGAGCAATACGAAGAGTCCTGTACGCCTGGAATTCGTGCTCCTCGGCGGTGATTTTTCTGGGAGTCTCGGCAGGGTATGCCTCGGGAAGAGGGAGAGCAGTACGGGTTGTTGAAGCCTTGAGATCCTCCGCCTTGAAGAGAAATTGTAAAGACTGAGTCTCTCGCCCAACTGATAAATCAGAGAAAACGACGCACTGACGAATCACCCTTCTTGGCCTTGCCGGCCTTGCGGGGGAAGACAACCAAACGCTCCTTGTATGCCTTCAGACGCTCAACATTGATCTTCTTGCCCTCCTCGCTAAGATTCCTCCTCCTGTGGTCAACAACAATACCAACACCAAGAGCCTCCTTCCTAGCAATTCCAGCCTCTTTCAACTCAGCCAGTGTGAAACCACGACCCTCACGGAGCTTGCGGTTGTAACGAACGGTTTGGCCACGGACAGCGGGACGGAGGAGAGTAAGAGGGCGAACGCCAAGTGCGGTAGCCTTAGCCTTGCGAGCGTTGCGTCTGCGGAGTTTCCGTCCTGGCTGATCGAACCAGGTGCGAACGCGGCGTTGCCAATCCTTGCGGAAGTGGTTGGCGTGGAGGACTGGATAGATAGATTGTCCGTGTTTAGATGCTAGAAGATGGGGTCTTTTGAGGTAGACTGACCGTTGTTGTGCCGGAAACCCATGGGTTAGTCTGTGATCACGAGAGTCATTATATTGTACTCTTGACGGCGGAGTTGCATACCTTGTGTCTTGAGGTCGTCGAGTCCGTTGCCGATAATTCTGGTTGTATGGCCAAAGGAGGAATGGGTGGCTTGGAGAAACTAGATAGGACCGCACGGGATTTGCCGAAGTCCCAAGCTCATGGGAGAACTAAATATGGGATGAGTAGATCAGAATAGATCGACTGGCACTGAAACCCATCTGCATCTGGCTTCAACGCTTGAGTCAGACGCTGTTCACCCGTCAAAAATCAAAATGATTGGGTCACTCTAGCTGGCCGAGAATTCTCTGTTTCTCTTTGTCCGTCAACCGCGACTCTTCATACCAGTTTATGCCATGTAACCTCTGCCTCTCTGACAAATTCTTCTCGCCGTGGCCCGAAAATCGAGTCGCTTTGACGAGTACTCTGCCTTCAACCTCAATTGAAACTTTATCTTCCTCTGAGATCAATAGGAAGATGTACAGGAAGCTTATACCCCTCTCTCCTCGCTTGTGCTGCTTGGTTTTTATAGACAAGGCTGGCTGAATTGATCTATCATCCCCTCCAAATGACCGATGTTATGGTGCCATGGCTCTCACTTGTCCCCTCTACGGCACCCACATATGGCGTATGCACCCGGGGCATCCTTTGAGCAATCAGAATGGTCTAAACCTGGCCATAAACCTTCCCTGTACATCGAAGCAAAGATACTGTTGCGCTAACTGATTTTTTTGGCGTTGAGCTGGTTCCCCTTTGGCATGGTATTACATCAACAATGGTTTAGGCAACACGAGGGAAGCTTGATTTACCAACCTAAGCACTTTACAGAGTCCCCACCCTCTTTTGCTTGGAACACAGCATCACACTCTTGCGCATTGCAATGCACCTCACAAAGACAAAGGGAAGCTGCACGCATCGTCGCAATTTTTTTTTCAGAAGGCTTGACATTGAGACTCATTGTGTCTGTGTCCCCCCTCCGTCCTTCGTTCACTTCGCGCCGTATCACAACTGACATACTCCGTGACGGTTCAGGTGCGATACAACACGCGCTGGGGAACTCGCGCTGTTACAATATCTTCCACTTGATAAAGTCACTGTGTTCGGCTTTGTGGCAACAAAGGGCCCCAAGGTATGTCAGATGGAGGATCACTGGCGGCTATTTCTAATTAGTGCCGTTGGTTGACGCGCGGCCCGTAAGCTCGAGAAGATGAGAGAGTTAATTTCAGATCAACGAAGCAATTGACGTTTTATGCCACGGGATACCTAAGAGATCTATGTAGAAAGATGGCGCTACGCTAGTGAGTCTCGACTATATTGCGCCTTTCTCGTTATTTTCGGAAGTCTCATCAAGTCTTCTAGGCTTTGCATAAATCCTCAATGTGGATTCGCTTCCCTGTGGCAGGGAAATCCACTAACTAAACATGTGGGCTTAGATGTTGGTAATAATGATCCAACTTATACTGGCAGGATGTCCGTAGATTGGTCTTGGTGGGTACCAGGGCGCTGAAATCTCTTCATATCTATTTTTGGATTTTTTGACTATCTTTGATCAGACCGCCTCTTAACATTTACTCCTACACTCCTTACAATTCTCTGCTTTCTACTGCGGATGTGTATTATACGGTCTATTCTAATACACAGGATATTATCGACACCATAAACATCAGTGCACCCCCGAACTTGAAAGCACGGTAAGTGCCGCGGTCGTTCGAGCGACTTGCCCTGCGTTGTGGCGCTACGTGGACCGGACTCCCCTTCACCTTCTAGACGTGTACACCGACGCACACACGTGTCATTGTCTCCCACGGAAAGGACAGCCAATTTTGCGCCGCGCTCGAGAGGCCGTGGACGCGGCATGTGTTATTATTTGGGCTTCTCAGCGAACACCTGAATAAATGTGCGCATGATTTATTGTGCAAAATAAACTTACTGTTTGGATGGTTTGACGTCAAACTTGGATCCATTAATGCCCGGGACATGTCTACAGCGAGTGGTGTTCAAGAATTAAGCTGTGGAAGAGTCAGTATGAAGATCCAATAAAGTGCGATTAACTTCTGGTTTTACGTCGTCTACTACGTCCTGGCAGTGTGTATGTGCCCAGAAGAATCGGCAGATACTGAGTGACGCCAGCCTTCTCGATCCTTGACCTCAGTGCTGATTACTACCTGTCCAGTACCTGCTGGAGGATCGCTCCCGATAATGAACCTGAATGAATCAATTACTGAAGAAGTGAAGATTGCCAGTGGTGGCGCTAGCAGTAAACCCTTGGATGCTGTTAGCCGAACACTGTACCACGCCACAAAATAAATCCACCTACCAGCTGCTACTAGAACCATTCGAGCTTTTCGTCCGGCTGGCAGATTTTCTCGAATCTGACCCCCCTGTTGATAGACAGAAGACTAGCCGTGCTTCGCGAGAGTTGGGTAAGCAAGGGTGGAAAACTCTCGAGTCGTCTGTATTCGCCGTGATGACGTGTGGTGTATGGAGGGCTCGGGAAGATCCAACGATTCGAGGAGGAGAGATCCAAAGTTAGCTAGATGCTTCGCGTGGAAGGTTTTAGGCTATTGCATGTCCCACGAGGACGCATGGGCGCAGCGTCGAATAGTATCCGTTTAAATTGTCAGCTAGTCTCCTATTGATCAATTCAGATTTGCTATACCTTTGACTTCGGGAAGTATGCAATGGGTTCGAGGTCGTCAGACTCGAAATTACGGGTTTGGGGTGTATAGAGGTTATGACTTTAGTGAGGCTTAAAACAGTCGACACCAGAGTATGAGTGTGTTTTTACTGTGGTAGAAATGTGGAGGTGTCTCATCTTCGCTCGTCCGAGTAGAAGATGAACTTCTGGTTCCTATGACGCAGCTGTCCTTCCCAGACGAAGGGGACATTTGGGTTCGAGGTTTTATCGAGTGAACCAAGAGATCGAGTGCAAACCCAATATTAATTTCTGGATTCGAATGGCCTGTCCTGAAATACAAGACACGTCCGAGTAGGAGGCTAGGTAAATACAGATATATCGGGTCCCCCCTACTCCTCAATCTACTGGCATAGAAACAACAAAAAGCTAGCCCCTGCCTTGCGCCAGTCGGCGCGATTGCCTGGAATGCTGACAGCACAAACCAAATCGATCAGGGTAACAAGGACAGATGCAGCCCTGGGCTTCAGGTACCCCATCTGTATTCTAACTTCCGTCCCTTGAATGGGAGCCTTCGAGGATTGCTGCCGTTTAATATGCGGAGGGCGAATAACTCTTGTAGCTTGGGTGCATAAGTTGGACGGGCCGTAGCCCTTGGCTTTGTTATAAAAGAAGTGACTCTCAAGCTGTCATTCGTCCCTTCGGTTGTGTCCTATTTTTCACATGATGTGATTATCACTACGTACCAATCCGATTGGTGGTGACCAATCATATCCATCATCTTTATGCCTATATCCTCATGTCCATGGGCGCTCTGGACGGTATGTTGCATCGTCGACAGGCCCTGTGGGTTATATAGAGCAAAGAAATTTGACGCGTTTTTTGTACCCAATGAACCAGAAGAAGGGAGATCCAGGGCCTGATGGGAACAGGCACGTTGATGGGAGATGACTAAGCCGATGATTTGTGCTTGGGCACATCGCAGGCAATTTCCCAGTTGTCCCTCTCATTGTTGCCGTGGCACCAGTCTGGGCTGCCCCTCAGTCTTTTCTCTCTCTGACTCTTACCTGTCGGTCTTTCGTCCTTCCACTCTTTTTATTATGTTTGTAATTCTGTGCTGGGCTCTTCTTTTTACTCCCCTCGTTGCTGCATTCAGCTTTTCAGCAGCTCCTGCTACTGAGTGTGATAGTCTTTCCGTCTCGTGGAGCGGCAAGTATCCACTTTCAATTAGGGTTCCCAAACTAATCTAGTTTTCTCCAGGTGGTAATCCACCGTTTTTCTTGCACCTCATACCTGTACGTCGATCCGACTCCTAATGAACGCGCCACATCTTACCTTCGCCTCAGGTGTTTGGGACGCCTCGAAATATATCAATTCCAACCGATGCATACAATAATGGCCAAGGGTCCTATTCGGTCTCACAATTCCCTATGCCTGAAAAGCAGCAGTATTTACTTTCTATGTCGGATGCTGGAGGGTTCGGGACGGGAGGAACCACGAACGTCATGACTGTGGGGACCTCAAAGGGTGGAAAATGCAGCACAGCGGATCCAGGTGCGTTGCGACGGTTATTCTTCAAACATCTCCTAACAATGTCCAGGCGTCGATTTCTCCTTCCAACTGAACTCGGCACTTACCCAATGCAGGTATGTCCGCTCAAGGAAGTAGGATTATTCGCTTTACTCATCTTTCACAGGCCATATGTCTTGAGTGGATTTTCCGGTGCAGCCCAACCTGTCACGATCATTGTACGAATCTCGTGTCTTCAAGCTAATGTTTATCGCCTCTGATTTTATAACATTGTTAGGGTCTCATTCCATCTGGAAATTCTTTTATTCTGCACTCCCCGATAGGTGCCACTCAATTTTCCTGGACGACAAATGTCGCACACGGAACCTCTATTCTCTTCATGATGGTTGATGCGCTTGGTCGGCAGGGCGGGACCTCAGATATCAGAAGCGTAGCCACTTCAGATGATTCATCGTGTTTAAATGGCCAATCACCTTCTTCGACATCCGCACTACCTACTACGACTCTAGAAGGAACGTCTAAATCACACTCTGCGACGTCTACGGGTTCTGCACCGTCTACGACTTCCTCACAATCATCAAGTGGAGGTACTCCTATGGGTGCCATTGCTGGAACTGTCATTGGTGCTCTGCTCTTCCTTGCTATCATCATCACTCTCGGCTTGTTCTTCCTTAGGAGAAGGAAGGAGGTCCAACACACGACCAAAACAGGTTTTCCTCCCTATGATGGATCACATAATCCTCACGCTTATTCTCTATCCTCGACTTCTGCTTTTCCCGCCACAACGCCCGGCCCTTACACCCCTCAATCCCCTCAGAGCTATAACCCTCAACAGGCCTATGGTTCTCAGCCTTATGGACATGGTCATCAACCCAGCGCATACGCCCCAAGTACTTATGCACCAAGCACCCAGAACCCTAGCCAGGCTCATAATCATACGTTGTCTGGGGGGCTGCCGTACGACGGATACCAAGGAAGTATGCTTCCCTACGACCCGAATCCATTCCTGGACAGTCCTCATCATCAGCAATATCCTCCTACCAGTTATCCGTATCAATCAACGTACCAACTTCCCTCAGCATCTGCGTATGTCCTTCCCAACCCGTTCGGTGCTGCTGATTCTCCTATGAGTGACCGAGGTCACGGTCATTCGCTCCCACTGCCTCCGCCCCCTATTGATGATCCGTTTGCATCATCGGAAAATGTGTCAACGTCCGATACCCTGACGTCGGCTCAACAACGCAAAGCTGCAATGGCGGGCGTGTCAACATACAAATCACCATCTCGCATTTTGGTACACACTGATGCTGATGATGATATTCTCCCTCCTCCGAATGCGGATGGGGTCGTGGAACTCCCGCCTCAGTATACGGAAAGACGCGGATTTACGGTTGTTAATCAATCACCACTTTCTCCAGACCAATCACATCTTCCATCACAACATCCTCCACCAGCATCATAAGCCCTCATTTCTCTTCCGGAATTAGCTTTTTTTCGTATCACCTGCTCTGGGTGCATGTGTTTTCCTGTCAACCGGTCTGTTCCTCGGCGTTCGATACCTCCATTTTCCTTCAGCGGTCATTGTGTTTTCTAGTCTTTCCCCTTGAGATGGGTACGATGGTGCCAATATTTTATAACTATTATTTACTGCAGGTCATACTTTTTTCGTGTTGTATACAGATATACAAATGATGCTTATCGCCTGGTCGATACCCAGACTGTAGACTTTTTTGGTGTGTTGTGAGTCTTATGGTCGGTCGAGACATTTTCGAATACTTGCGAGGGTCAGGGGAATGTATCCAGCAGCATGTTCTCCAACTCGATAATTGGGCAATGCAGATATGTGGACAAAACATTACTACAATATTTCTATTATTTGCACCTGTTTCTTCCCTCCAGTGCTCTGGATATATTGTTCCGTTCGTCACTTCTTCCGTGCTTTGCGCATTTTCATCAGGATCCAGTTCTACATCAGCAAACTTAACCTGGAATGTAGCGGTGCAATGTTTGAACAGACTGGAGGTGGGTGACTTCAAGCGAAGACGGCATGGTTCCTGGCTCCTTGTATCAGGCTTTGTTGCGTTGAATTTCAACTAGTCACTATGCCTTTTGTCGCATTTAGCCCACTGATATTCTGTCTCTCATGCCGGGTTGTAGTTTATTGTGCGCCCGGATATCGCCAAAAGTGTGATAAGGGATGAAGGTATTAGATCGCCTCCTGCATATTCCTACCTATTTATGGAACGCGAATAGGCTAGTGATAGTGTATACCGATCCTCTCATACCTCTGTATTTTCACCCTTTCAGTTTTTGTTCGATTCTTGCATTCGCCACTGACCTTGTGATCATTGTTTTTTAGAGACTCATTTATATACCCCCGTATGACTGTATGTAAGGGGTTTGATGGCTGTGTCTGCCAGTGTTTTACACACAAGCGCCCATCACTCTGGGACAGGTTGCCACAGGGTTGAGACGAGCATGGGAACGCGCCGGACCCAGATTCGAATATTATACCTCCCTCTTTCACTTCGCCACATTCAATGTACTGGATACCCTTTCTTCTTCGCATCTTCGTCTTGTCCTCACGGTTTATATGGGTTCATGGCTTCAACTTCGTGGTCTCTCCCCCTACAACCTGTGGCGTCGTGCAGTATAACTGGATTGGTGAGTTGGAATCACCAAGTGTAGAGAAAGAGAAATGGCACTGATACATTGATACTTTGTGACTATAGGCGGCACGCCACCTTTCTCTGCTCTGGCCCTCCCGGTGTGTATCCCTCTCTCGAATCTCCGATACGCGGTATTGATATGTATGTTGTGGCACCATCTATAGCCAGGAGGCACGATACGGAACTTCAGTATACCAGCCAACGCATGGAACGACGCCGACCAGTCTGGGAGTTTTTCGACGCAATTACAGTTACCCCAGACGCAGACCGTCGTATTCTCGATGGGTGATGCAACTGGTGTAACTGCGGGTGGAGTTACGGATGTGATGACTGTTGGACCGCCTTCCGCGGGTAGCGTGTCATGCAATACTACTGATCCTGGTGAGTTGCGGGGAACGCCTTGACGTATTGGGGCAATTTAGAATGTTTATGTTTATGATCTGCGTGGTGGGATGACAGGCACAAATTTCTTTTTTGCTCTAGACGGGACGCTTTCACAGTGCAAGTAAGTAGTCGTGTTGCGCGCACCACCATTTTACATCCCGGCGATCCTGACAACTTCGCATAGACCCTACCCATTTACTCTATATGTTGAATCCGGAGCCATACTTCCTATCTCGATTCTCGTACGTCACTATAAGGAACCATCTTTCACGATATTCATGTACCTTGTCCTTTTGCTTCAGGTAACAGTACCTCATGGCGAATCCTTCGTTCTCCACCCACCTACAGGCAATACTTTCAATTGGCAAGCAAACCTAACCACAGGCACTTCTGTTTTCTTTACGATGTCAGACTCACAAAACCGCATCGGCGGTACATCCTCACTCCTGACTGTTGGTTCTTCGAATGATTCTTCCTGTATCAAGGCGCTCCCTGCGTCAGCTGCTCCTACTCGTACTCCAGCAACCACCTCTTCCCCTTCACCAACCACGACCAATGCAGGGGGTTCCGGCAAAAAAAGTAATAGCTCCACCGGAATTATTATTGGCGCAGCCGTTGGCGGGGCTGTTGTACTCCTGGTTATCATAGCCCTTATCTACTTCTGCGCCAAACGGAACAGTGGAGACAAAGGAATAAACGGGAATCGTGTTGATTTAACCGAGCCTGGGCCTGATTCATCAGCTCAGCTCCTTCCATTTAGTCCACAACCGACAACATACCCACCGATCAATTCATTCACTCCTTACAGCGACAACGTTACGCCAAAAGCTTCTGTAGGCGACGTGGCAATGACAATGTACAATTATGGTCACCACGTACCGACTGGCTCGGTAGCGACTAGCATGGACACGGCAGGTATCTTTGGAAGTGGTGTTGGTGTCGGCGCTCCTGGCATGGCAGGTGTTCAGGGATACCAACAATACCAACAACCACCAGCACAACCACTAGGCGCAAGACAGCGAGAGCGAGAGGCTATAACACTCCGACAGCAGCAACCGTATCAGCCGTATCACCAGCAGTCATATTCGCAACAAGACTATAACCCATATGAGACAGGTGCCGCCTATGCGACAGCGTCCAACCGTCAAACGGTACATTCTACATCAGACATTCAATCACAATTTGGCGCAACGGCCTCGGTGTCCAATTATAGTGGATCGGCGGGACCCAGTACACTTTCGTCGACGCAGAGCAAGCAGGCGTTGAACCCTACCTCTGTTCCCGCGCAGAGGTTTGTTGTGCACTCTGATATCGAGGATGAGCCGATAGACTTGCCTCCCATGTACTCCGAGACGAGAACACCTATACCCGGAATGACACCTGCTGATGCCCCTCCACCACGCAAAGGTGGTATGCTGTGATATATTGATACATCTTATTTAGTTCTCTCCCACCTCCCATTTATATCGGCAGTATGCCATCACCGATCTCTTCATGTCGAATTACCTACCACCGAGTAACCGCGATTTCGTGACTTTCAAGAACGCACGCTTCCCCTACTGCACAGACCGATCTCTCATTCCTGTACTCTCAAATCGGATTCTGCCTGTTACAATACTTTATACTTCATCCGACTCCCAGGGATAATTACTTGACACATCAGGCCGCTGCACCACCTTTCATTACAGAAAGCAGGGATAGATTCCGGTGTTCTTGGATAAAACATAACCCAAGAATTATGGGCTCAAGAAATGAGTCTACCAGGAGAGCAAAAGTAGTAATAAGATACCTTGCGACCCCCAGGTGTATTTATTATCATGGCTCCAAGTTGGGCGTAATAAAACAACGGTTAGACTGGTCACGGTGTAAAGGGATATCATTGCCACTGACTGCTCATCCAGAATCAAAGGGACAACGACCAATGCAAAAAATATCCTTAATTTCGAGAGTGGATCTGGGTTTGGATCGAGAATGAAAAGCATATTTCCAAGTGGAGCGTCGTCAGACTGGTGACAAAAGCATTACACAAGAAAATGTTTGCTAGATAACATGGCCAATATCAATCAGCTTGATTCCTGACAATGAACACAATGAACACAACCCAAAGGGTCAGTAAAACCTGAATCTTAATACATAGCCGTTCCAAAGCGATTTCTAATAACAAGACACTTCTCACCCATGGCCAAAATTATCGGAGAATCGGCTATTGTGTATCAAGGACACAGCGCCATCCCGAAGGCGGCGGCGGCGGACATATTGCCGAATGTCACCTCTTCGTCGGCCGTTAGTCCTTGATATGGGGAGTTGGTCAGGGTACACAGGGAGCAGTTGTATTTTTGAAGGTGAGGTTTCCCGATGAAATTGGTCAGTTCCTTCTTCGGCGCATAGTTGGCCCGCAAGCTTCCAATCCATCAGCCAGACTGCAATAGGGTGACTAGGGAACAGCACAGTGTTTTGACCCTACTATCCTTTTCCAGTGGTTTCCGGTATTCAAAAAAACGTGGCACTGGAGAAGTGGAGGCAACATGGAACCGTTGTTCGCGGGACCCAACACATTTGTTTGGGATTTAGCAAATCGTGATTTTGATGGACGGGCAGGTGACCTCGCTCGCCCATGCTAAATGAATGTACTCATGGACGAGATACACAGGGTGGTCGGGGCACTAATTACGAAGGTTACGGATGGGTGGGGTAGAGAGAGGTGCTGCTTACTGTGTTGTTCGTTGATCGGACGGTGAGCTTCGTCTTCTATCACTTCGCTCCTTGCTGAGATTCCTTAGGGTGTGTCCCCTATTTTTGGATAATCTCCTCTCTATCGATTCGTCTGAATCTCGAGGATGGCTGTTGTCGCGAGTATCCCGCTTGCGCGGCCCGCCTATTTGAATCGCGAGTGTATCCCGCTTGTGCGGCTCGCCAGTTGATCGCGAGTAATCCACTTGCGCACGCAAGCGACTCGCCTGTTTGATTCTCAGTCCATTCTCGCTCTTCACCAGCTACTCGTAAAGCGCCTTTGAATGCAAAGTGATAAAAGCAAGATCTGGGGTGAGGCTATGGTGGTCTCATTGTTACTGTGACCTCGGAAGATTAGCCAATGACATCTGCTCAGGGAAGATATGCTCAGTACGATTGTCTGCACGATTGTGGTCTCTATGCCATGCACTTGCCAGGCCCAAAATACTCGTGTATTTTATCCGTTAGTGAAGTTGCACGTACCATCAAGTCAGTGTTCGGAGTGGCCTCCTGTGAAGAAGGGCGAGGCTCAACATCCTCCGCGAGATTATTTTGTATTGGACGTTTCATCTGTATGTTTCAAAAGGCTCAGGGTATTGCCTTAGGTGCACGTTGTGTTGAAGGTGAAAGACAAGGGGAGTGTTTCAGTTTCTGAGATCTGAGTACCAATTTTACCACTTTGGCAACCATTTACCTCATTTACATCTTGCAATTCTCTATCTACAACATATCCTTGATGGTTCGTTAAGCATTTGATCTTTGAATTCATGTATGTCTGTAGCCAGTTTCATTCTGCACTCTCCACTGTATTGGACATGTGACACCATAACACATCTACAAATTACACGACTCGTCGAAATGTTTATGGTTGCCAAGGGTCGAAGGACTGTCCACCAGCGATCTGATAATTACACCAAGAAAGAAAGGGTAAGACAAGCAGTAACACATTGGTAAACAAGCAAAGAACAGCTCGGAAAACAACATATCATCTAGAATAGGAGATTGGAAGAGAGACTGGACACAGGATTAAGTTAAAAAAGCAAGGAAATAGTTGTATATTACACAAACCAAACCCTGGTCGGCTCTCGCTTCTTTATGATGTCTCTTCGGAAACGGAAACAGCCAGCGAGTTCATACTTCCGATCAAAGGCGCAGCTGCGCCGTCATTCTGGGGTGGTGAGGGTGCGTCTGGGGGCGGGACATCGTTGCTCAAGGACTGACGAGAAAACGCGTCAATCATCGCATCTTGATCCTTGCGTCGCCGGTGCCGTCTCCTGCGGTCGTCCTTAATTATTCGTTCAATCTTGCGGCGACCCTTAGTGTGTAGACGGGGGTCCATGAGGGCTTGTTTGCAACGGTAGCACGCCAGTTCGATGCTTGCCAAAAGACGGAGTGTATCCGAGTTATTCATTGCCTGGAGTAAACCCGAGTGAGTGACGCCAGGTGTTATTTGGCAGAGGTGAGATGAGAGCGTACGTTTAGGGACCAAGAGACGACGCGGGAGCCCTCAACACACATGATGATGATGAAGTTGCCTCGTTTCTCGACCTGCAAGTCCGAGCACTGCGGATAGAAATAGAATTGAACAATATATTCCTTCTAGATGAGTTGGTGTTATCTCCGAAGAAAAACGTGACGTACTTCGCTAAAGACAGCGATAACCTTTCCAGTAGAGTTGTTACGGACAACTAAGGGAAATACATCAACATGCTTGATATAATATTGGAGGGCAGAACTCGAGATTCAAATACGAACCAACACGGGATGAGTGCCCAGTCACTTCCTGCGAAACGGTCCCTCTGCCGAGGTATACCCATGAATCTTTTTCAGGGCGGCGGATGTGCACTTTAACTTGTATTTCACGGAAATGGTCTCGCCCATTCACAGCTATAACGAAACGAATAACGAGCGTCAAGAGTGGTTCAGAGCTTACACAAGCCATAGTGATACCGGCTAACCCTCGACCCCATTATGGGCCTTGGGGGATGGTAGCGGCGCTGGATACGCACCTTGGTGAGATGCGGGATGGTAGTCCTGTATTTGTGGATTTGAGAGGGGTGTATCCCTTTGGGAGAGGTCGGGGATTGTGTCGATGTCCATGCCGGATGCGTCAGTCTAGTTTGGTTGAGTGAATAAAACAGGAGGACTGTGCGGGGGTAGGAGCTGCGGGCGCAGAGTTTTATGCGTACCATTGAGAGAATTATGAACTTGTGTATGTGCTGGGTAGTCGAGTGGAGAGTGGAGAGCGAGGCAGAGGATGGTGGATGAGAAGTGTCTGGCGATGCCGCGAACCTAAATTAGCCGTCACGTGTCATGAGTGTCCTCTAAATCCTTTCCCCATTTTCAACGCTTGCCACTCACCTGCTTCAAGAATGTCTTTCGGAATCATCATTGACCCATGGTCATTTATATAGGGTCTAATTTTCCTCAAAAGAAGTTCGAATAGTACAAGCTATCTAACCGCAACCACACTGCGCATCGCCCTCGTCACACTCCAATTCCAATCATCACAGTGAGAACATCCCAGATTATGCACCCAGTCCAACAAGGTCTTAGTTCTAGACCGTGCAGGCGTCACCGAGTTTCGGGCGCTTGGTATACTCCACCCACCAAACATAGATTCCGAGGCGTGAACTGCACGTTGATAATCGGTGTCTTCTTCGTAGGAAATGTCGCTAACAAATCAACACTATAATACCTCAGTCAGCCGCCTGAGATCCATCACACGACCTTTAATAACTCACGTCTCGGTTGCTTCATCTTCGTCGTAACTCGTCACACCATTCTCCTGCGCACTCACGATCCCATTTTCCCTTGGTTTGCTGTTCTTCGTACCGCCGGCACTCTTCACATCCCAACACCTCACTGTCCAGTCTGCTCCACCACTCACAAGCAGGGACGACTCCGCACTGAAAGCAAGGGAATAGATCGATGCGTTGTGTCCTATCATTTTCTTGATCCGTTTCCCGGATCCAAGGTCCCAGAGGTTAATTGCCAAGTCCTCGCCTGAATGTAATCAGTCAGATCAGAGTAGCAGTGAAATGGGCTCTCGGAGACCATATCACCACATCAGCAGATGAATAGCACATACCTGCTGTTGCAAGGTAACGCCCGTCTGGGCTCATAGCAAGTGTGGAAACGGCGCCTTGGTGCCCAATGAACACGCGTACACAAGCGCCGCGTTGAACATCCCATAGACGTGCCGTCCAATCACTTGATCCCGTCGCGAGGTATAACGAATTTGGATGGAATTGCACACACTACGAAAATGGGTTTAATTAATCAACCACAAAGGAAGAGAGACTATACCCACATCAACATCACTTAAATGACCAGCATACACTCTCAAACACGATGTTCTATCTGTTGACCAAAGCCTGGCAGTGCGATCACGACTTCCAGTCGCGAAGTAGACCCCCTTCGGACTCCACTTCACGTCCCATACGGGATTTTCGTGTCCTCTGAACGCAACGACATTAGTCATTGTATCCATTGACCATAATCTTGTCGTTGCATCGGCTGATGCTGATAGGAGGTATTTTGGTGGCGCTGCGGATCCAGAGACCGGGTCGAAGGCAACAGAGTAGACAGGGCCACTATGGCCTATTAATTTACGTGTAGTGCTGGCTTTCTTTTCACGAATGCGGTGAAGAGATGTACCTAGATCGGGGTTCAGCAAATGATGCGAGGTTATGAGGATCGAGGAGACTTACTATCTTTGATGCTGGTTGACGAAAAGTCAGTGCGTAGTGCTCGTAGTTTGTCGCCTTTGAGATTCCATAGACGAACATAACTCTCAGCGAAACCAACAGCCATCAATGATGTATCCATAGAAAATGTGCAACAGGGAGCGCTTCGGTAGTAGCAGTGTCAGCCACCAAGAAACCAGAATCACGAATTACTACGTTTACCCACCCTTCAGCAACATCATGCATAGTATAGGCACATATACTCGGAAGTGCGCGCGCCCTCAGGGTACTTGCCTGTGGCGAAGCTGCGTCCACGCCATTCAACACAGATGGCTCCAGCCTAATCCGCTTCCTTGAATCCCTTACAGCATTGACTTCCCGCTCTACATCTATGGTCTTGAAAGCCGGTGGGTAGGGTAACATATCTGTCTCTGCAGGTGCGGTGATCCCAGCAAGTGGCTGTGGTCGCAGAAGTGCCAAGTCAAGATGAACGCTAGGATCTCGATCCACCATCGCTTGCTCACGGAGGACACGCTCGGCTTCGGTGCGGAGGTCTTCGAGCATTGGCGCTGGGCCGAGCTTCAGGTCGCTTTTCAAAGCGTTGAAAGCAGACGCAGATGTGGCGGTTGTTGTAGTGGAGCCGTTGGTTTTCGGGATAAGTTGCGACAGTAAGCCAGTAGATTCTTCCCATGCGTGCGGAGAAATTGCGGTTGGATTTGTAGATGTCACTGAAAGCATATTTCACTCTTAGCATTATGGCTTTGTGTGGGTGGGAATAGAAGAAGTTTTACCATCGAACCGGAGATGGTTGTTGACCACACGCATAACGGCAGCGCGACCGCGTTTTCCTTTCTCACCTGTGAAACCTCCGCCTGAGCCGAGCGCTTCACCACCGAAACCCTCTGTTAACCATCCTAAGAGAAGGCTGAAGCCGGATCGGCTCATCCGCACAACATATTTTTCGTTCCGGAACCGTTGGGCTACTTCATCGCCCTGTACGTGTGCCGGGAGAAGAAGAGTTGATATGTGGTGGAGGACTTCATGGTGTGAAGGCGGGAGAGAAGGAGAGAAGTTCGAGTAGAAGCGGAGGGCTATAATACAGAATTCAGACCGTTTGGGTTAGTTTTAAGGCGGAAGGACGAACCGGCATCTTTGAAGCCGTGCTGAATTAGATCGAGATAGAAATGGCAGAATATTGGAAATAGGATTGGTCGGAATTCAGGCTACGAGTAATATCAGACTACGAAACTTTGATACACAACGAGAAACTAGCACAAACCCGATACATATCCAACGACCCGTCTACCCATGCCTCCAATTCCCTGAATCCCTCTTGCTTGTCCGTTGGATCTAACGACAAGATCTCCTCGGCACCCACTGCACCAATGCTCGCAATCAGACTCTGGATATTTGGGGGGTTTGTCATGGCAGAAAGCTCGTGAAGCACGCTAGATGAGTCCTTGAGCGCATTGTCGGTTGGGCGCGAAGGCTTAGACTGAGCAAAGACTGCAAGGGATTTGATGAGTTCCTCGGGAGGGATAATTTCCGGCTGCGTGCCCTTGTCTGAGGGAGAGCCAGCTTCAATTTCTTCTTTGAAAGCCTTTTCTGCAGAGGTATGTCCTCGAGAACGAAGGTACTCGAGGACGATACGATCTGCTACGTTGAGGGTGTTTGTGGCATCCTGAGAGACATTCAAGGGGGTAGTTGCTGCAGGGGACTGTGAAGATGCCGGTGGCGTCGCTGTAGACATTGAATTTATGCTGTTTCTCGTCAAGTAGACGAGCTCGATACTCAAGTCCTAAGGCTAAGCGCGAGGGTACTGGGGTGCACGTGACAGCGCGTCCGAGGGTTCAAATCAAATTGAAATACGCCGTCGCGTCAAATACCCCTTAAGCTGGTACAAGACACTATGGCCTCGAAGCAAGCAAAGCGGCAAGCAATCACCCTCAAAGGTTCCTGCGCTCTCGTTACTGAATTCTTCAAATACGCTGTTAACACGTTCGTCCACAATGCCTTGGACGACATGTCTACTAACATACTCTAGCATTCTTTTCCAGAGAGAAGTATACCCCTCCGATGACTTTCATATGGTCAAGAAATATGGTCAGACCGTTCTTGTGACTCAAGATCTCGCGTTGGAAAATTACCTCGAACGGTCAGTCAAACCCAACTGACTTGTGCTGTGCTAAATAACATGAATGATGCAGTATTCTATCACAAGTCCACAGTATGTGTTGTTGCATCTCTCGTATCCCCAAACGACCCACCACTTTGATCAGAATGGCTCCTGACCGGCTCAGTGACTCAACTCGTCCTTGCCATCATATCCAAAGATACTCGTACACCACTCGAACGATGGGTATTCGATGTCAAACTCGTCGAACCGCCTGCAGACGCATCAGCATCGTGAGCATTCACAGCCTCATGTGATGCTTGGTATGGCACTCATTCAAATATCCAGAAAAGAACCTAAACCTGAAGCAGAGATTCAATCTGAAATTCGTGCCATCCTCAAACAGATCATTTCGATGGTCACATATCTCCCAGTGATACAAGAGCCGACAGTATTCAATATTCTCGCCTACACTAATGAGTCTGCGGACGTCCCTGCAGGTGAATGGGTTGATACTGATCCACTCGCAATCGAAGCTAGCAAAAGCCAGCAAGTCAAGATGCGAAGTTTCAGTACCGACGTTCACCGAATTGAGGCCATGGTCGCATATCGCTACGAGGAGTAATCAGTGTGTTCTTTAATAGGTGTTGTCAAGGATGTCTGTATCTCATAGTAGTTGGGTGGGACATGACTGATGGTATCATTCGCTGTTGTGATATAGATGGACCGAGAGTGTGGTAAAATCAATGATGTTGGCCGAACATAATGACGGCCGTGGTGATTGTCAAAATAAGAATTGTCATGACCACAGCAACAACAGCCAACCTTTTCTCTTCATTACCCTTCTCTTTCCTTCCCCCCTCCCTTCACTCCGCTTCCCTTTCTTTGTTTTCCGGTCTGGCAGGTCCCGGACATCATACATTCTTTCCATTATTTGTAGACTGAAAAACATACACAATGGGTGAATCCTGGTTTCACAGGGAGTTCCTGTCGGCACGAAGACTCGCCTTTAATTTCCTCTTTTACGGTTCCCACTTGGCAATCTTTGCATACGGATGGTATAGTCAGGTATCTACTTCCCTGACCTAGTAGAAAGTATCCTATCTCACGTCTTCATAGGAAACTAACCAAAAGTTGAGCGGCCTCAACTCTCTCAAATGGTCTGTTTGGTCGTCCCGTGGTGCAGGTCTCGTCCTTGCGTATGACGGTGGTCTAATCCTCATCCCCATGCTTCGCAACATCATCCGCATAATCCGCCCCCGGTTGACTTGGCTTTTCCCTGCCGACGAGAATATCTGGTTCCATCGTCAAGTTGCATACTCAATGGCCTTCTGGGCAATGGTTCACACGACGGCCCACTACGTCAACTTTATCAATGTTGAAAGGACCCGTACGTGACAACCATCTTACCGCATCACATATTCTTAGTTGTACTCACGAATGGTTGTGGATAGAAATTCGGAAACAGCTTGCACTGCAGATTCACTACACCCAACCTGGAGGGATCACTGGGCACTTTATGCTCCTCATTATGGTCCTCATGTACAGCACTGCACATCAGAAAATTCGCAAGCAGTGCTTCGAAGCGTTCTGGTACACCCATCATCTTGCATTCTTCTTCATGATCGGTCTCTATACCCACGCCACTGGTTGCTTTGTCCGTGATTCCACTGATCCAGCATTCAGCCGTGTCTTCCCGTTCTATACGACTGATCACTGTCTTGGGTATGAAAGCTGGAGGTTCATCATCTGGCCTGGTATCATCTATTTCGGAGAACGTGTCTGGAGAGAGATTCGTGGGAGGAGGGCGACTCGCTTGTCAAAGGTCCTAGTTCACCCCAGTGGTACGCTATTATGACATCGAGACGGGGAGTATTTTAATTAATGTTGTATCCTTGTCCTCATCAGGTGCTATGGAACTCCGTATCATCAAACCCAGCTTCAGGTACACCCCCGGCCAGTGGCTCTTCGTTCAGATTCCGGAACTCTCCAGATTCCAGTGGCACCCCGTAAGTTATTCTATCCGTCATCAAATATGCAACCTGTCATCTCATCATTCTAAACCCAGTTCACTATCACTTCTGCGCCCGAGGACCCCTACGTGTCTATACATATCCGCCAAGTTGGTGACTGGACCGAATCCCTCGGCGAGCGTCTTGGCGTTGGCCCATCAGTAGTCAAAAGTATGACCCAGGACGCAATGAAGGGTAAAGAAAAGGGCCTGAGCCAGGGGGACTTTGTCGAGATTGATACTAGCGTATCGGCAATTACCCTCCCGGCTGTGAGAATCGATGGACCATACGGTGCGCCCGCAGAGGATGTGTTTAACGCTGAGGTAGCCATGCTCATCGGCGCAGGTATTGGTGAGTGTATATATAACCATCCGATATATCTCGGTATTTCGATGCCTCCATTAAGCGCGAGCGCTCTGACTGGCCTATTCTTCTTTGAGCTCTCGGAATAAGATAGATGAATCCCGAAACTGATGCACGTTTTTATCGGTCCACAGGCGTCACACCTTTCGCGTCGATCTTGAAACATATTTGGTACAGACAGAAACGGGGAACACTTGGAAGCCTCCGCCGAGTTGAATTTTTCTGGATCTGCCGAGATGCTCCCTCCTTTGGGTGGTTTCAAAGTTTGTTGCAAGAGGTCGAGGCTGCTCAAGCTGATCGTACGTCTTATCCCCACCCTTTGATCCAGCACATAATGAAACATCTCTTTTTTGCATTGACGTAGCCAACTTCCTTCGCATCAATATCTATCTGACACAAAAGATCGGTGAAGACATGCTCTGGAACATCGCTGTCAATGATGCAGGAGCTGAGTATGACCCCTTGACACTCCTCCGTACCCGTACCCTCTTCGGGCGGCCTGATTGGAACTCGATTTATCCGCGCATGAGGGGTGCAATCGAAGGCGGTAGTTATTTGCCTGGGAGCAAAGCGCAGCTCAAGACCAAAGTTGCGGTATGTACCATTGATGGCGTCTTTTCAGGACTTGATGTTGATTTATGTTTCGGTAGACCTATTTCTGTGGCCCCCCCGTTATTGCAAAAGCTCTTAAAGAGGCTACCGTCAAATACACGACTTCGAATGTTACTTTTACTTTTGCCAAGGAACACTTCTAGTTGCTGTGCGTTGGGGCTTGGTTCGACCGAAGCCGATGTTTGATGATGTGATGTTGGTGCTAGACTCCCTGGCTTCTTAACCATTATTTTGTTCTTTGTCTATATGTTTTGTATAAGTAGATACACGATTACTTATTTTATCATCCTCGTGGCGAGATGTACTCGCTTGTCGCTTGTCAAATGGTCAACCTATGATCCATGATTGCTTCATCTCCGATCTCGGCAGTGGCATTAAATCTGTCAATATTTTTGTGTAGGGTACAATAAGGTTGGCTGTATGGAGATGATATGTGTTACATGAAAAACCAAAAAAAAGCGTCTGCTCGGATTATTTGGATATGAGGATGCGTCAGAACAAAACAGACAAGTTACAAGTTTAAATGACAGTGGGAAATGGATGGTCAAAGGAATCATTGGCCCAGAGATAGTAACAAAATGAAGCAGTGCGGCGCCCGCGTGTAAAGATTTGTTTTTAGTCGCAGAAGAGAAGAGAAGAGAAGAATTGAATCCAAGATGGCCCGCACTGGAAAGAAGGTATGTAGGTCACTTGGCCGCAGCTCGGTGGTCCTTCTGTGAGAACAAGTGGAAGCGAAGAGGAAGGCGGAGCACCCGGCTTACGAGGGTCTAGGTCTACAGTATTGATGATGCCATAGGGAAGGCGTAGGATGCCCGACCATCACATTAGCCCAGTCAAGTGATGTAGACCAAGCATCAGAGGAAGGCAAAGATAAACCGCCTAACGAAAGCAATGCCAAAACCAGAGGCGCGCTGTTAAGTTTGAAACACGGAAGGAAAGGAAACAGAAATTACACGAGGCCCGGCCGTGTGAAAGAAAAAGAGGAAACGAGAACCAAGAGCCAAAAGCAAGGAAAAACAATAGCACAAGTCAATATCGCTACTCATGATCGGAAGGCTGCGGCTGGCTAGCATCGGGCAGCGGAGGCAGCGTCTTCAGTTCTTCCATCTTGATATCCCACAAAGTCCGTCTGTGAGCCCTGCCCGGGTTCGATATCCGCTTGCTGACCTGTTCCTCGGCGATTCGGCGTATACTCTTCGCATATGCCAACCTTCCGCCATTACCTAAAGCGCCTGGAGCATTCGACGAAGCATCCAGCACCGGATTTGCACTGGTACTGGCACCAGCGATAACAGATGATCCAGAACTAGATTGATACGGTCTGTCGCCGCGGTGGGAAGACAATGGGTCGAAGTTAGATTGCCGGGGACGAGGAAATCTGCTCGGCCTCGGGCTTGCATTGTTGATGGCCGGTGCGTTATTGGGGTTGCATGATAGTGATTCGTGCTGGGACATGTGGTGATTGTTGTCCGCCTCTGTCAGCACCGGATTGAAAGTTTCCGTAAGGTCATCGACGGAGGCAGCTGGTAAGACCACAGGCTGGTCTAAGTCGTGATCAGGGAAATAGTCACCCAAATGCCGAACGATGTCATCCGCGTTGGGCCGGTTGCCACGTTGTTGTGATATTGTATGTCTTTTTCGTCCACTTGCGGAAAATGAGTTTTGGAAATAAGGTGAGGGTGAAGGTGGCAATGGTGGTGGCATTGATGGAGGAGGAGGCGGTATTCGTGTGGGAGGAAGCGGTGGTGGTACAGTTGGTGGTGGGGGCGTTCGTAGCTGAGGCGCTGGAAGATGACCAGTCGAATGGTTCCCGTGTTCGTATTTTGCATTAGAGGAGGCTCTTCCATGGCGAAGGGGTGCAGATACAGGCGGTCGCTTCCACGTTGCGCTGTCTTCTGTTCCGCTGGATGACTGAAGTAACGACGAGGATGAGGAAGAACAAGACTTAGAAGAGGAGTGTGTATGCGAGGGGTACCCAGGCGATGATGAGCCGGGGATGGGAGCCGAGACACAATGTGGGATCGAGGAGGAACGAGCGCGTGTAGGAGAGCTTGGTTCCGGGACGTAATCCACATTATATTTGGACGACGTTCCTAAATGTGCAGAATATGGCTGGGATGTTGGAGGAAGGGGGGGTGGAACGTAATCGTAAGAAGTGGAGGGCTCTTCGACCCCTGGATTAGCAACACGATATTGATATTTGCCTTTGCGTTTACCCGACCGGCGACTGGAAGTATGGGAGGATTCAGAAGTCGCATTATCGTGTTCCTGTGAGTCAACTGGCGAAGGCGAGGGAACAGGCAATGGCTTTGGTTTGAGAGGCTGGATATAAACAATTGGCGGGCTCGGGCCCCTTTGGATCGGTTGCCTGGCATCAGATACCACACTCGTGCTCCCGTAGTCCGTGAAGTCCTGAGGCCGTAGGGTGGGATCTTGATTTTCCGTCACATGTTTTCTTGGCCGATAAGTAGGTTCGTCGTCTTGCTCCTCACGTTGTTTACGTCCACCCTTCCCGATCCGCCGCTCTCGAGAAGGATGTGGGATCTCACTCTCATTGAATGTCCACGTCCGTGGTAGCCTGAGATATGGATGCTGTTTTAATTCATCCGCTGATGGGCGCTGAACGGGATTTCTACAGTAGTATAGTTGGGGTCCTGATCAAAACGTGGTATGAGATGACTCACATATGAAAGCACGAATCCCTGAAATTATGAGCATTCGGAGATAGGTCCTTCTGTAGCTGTGCTGGTAGGGACGGAGGTGATTGGGTCTCCCGCAGCTAGTCGAGGTTAAGTTGAATGACATGACAGGGTTCAGAGCACAACACACCTTCAACATGATGGTCATGAATTCCTCTGAGCCCCAGGGTTTCTCGCCCGTCCACATCTCCATTACCATGCACCCGACACTCCATATATCAATCTTCCCGCCGTAACGGTTCTCTTTCGAACCCAAGATCTCAGGCGCCATGTAGTTAACCGTCCCTCTCATGAGCGTATGTGCTCTTGGGCTATGAATATCATCCACCCTTTTAGATATCCCAAAATCAGATATTTTGCAGACACCTATTGGTTCGACAAGGATATTATCGGGTTTAAGGTCCTGGATATGACGGGTCAAATATATTATCTACATCCTTTTGTCAAAGGCACATACCCTGTGGATAATTCCTCGAGAATGAAGGTATTCCAAGCCCTCAAGAATCTGTTTTGTGAAGGATTTTGTGACCTCTTCACGGAAGCGTCCATGCCTGTTGAGTAGAGTTGCGATCGTTCCTCCAGGCACATACTCCAGAAAGCTGTCAAGGGCATGATTGTTACTACGAACACATGATCAAGGCAAGGGGGATAACACATACAGTCCGAGGGCTTCAGCAGAATACTCGTAACCAAGGTATTGCACGATGTTGGGGTGGTCTAATTCCCTTAACGTCCGACTCTCAAAGGCCAGAAACCGCAAAGCATCTTGATGCTGCGCTGGTTTACGATCCTCTCGTGGTAACTCGACTTGCTTTACCGCCATGAGTTCGCCAGTGTTGACATTGAGTGCCATGTATACCCGACCGTAACTTCCCTGACCTAAGAGTTCACCCCGCATCCATTGGAAAGTTGCTAGAATACCTTGATGAGGATCCATGCGCAAGTCAACGAGGAAATCATGCACCTTTTGTCTGTGATGGGAGAAAGGACTGAAGGCTGTCTCGATGGGACTCCTGCGCAATGGTCGGCAGTGGCGCCGAAGTGGTGAGTCGACTTGGCGGTCGTGGACTTGGGGTCGGACGATATGGAAGCCGAGATACTGTCCGCCCTTCCGGAGGGACACTCGGCCTGGATGGGGCCCTGTTCCAAGTGGACTCGAGGGATGGTTGCTTCCTGATGGCCATAGCGACGCTGACCAGCAGGTGGGGAGAGGAGACGAGGCAGCCTGCGGATGAGGAGATAAACGGGATGGGAAATGACAAAGCAAAGGAATATCAAGAGGCACGTAATTCTCGAGTCTATGGCTGCATGACACTCAGTGGGTTATCCCAAGCCCAATTACCACGGCGGAAAAGGGCAGATTTCGATGGTGATGCTAACATTTTCTGCCCACACTCAGTACTCAGCATCAGCGGATCCGACAATCGGTGTTTGCTATTGGCTTAGTGGCTGAAACGACTCCATCACAGCATTCTGGGTCCGCCTAATCCACTGCAGATGAGAAACCGGTACACCAGGCAGACAAAATTGGATTATCCAATGGAATCAAGGAATCCAGCTCGGCGCTGTATCAACATCATCACAATCTCTTCGCTGATGACCTGCTATCATGTTGGAGATTCAATTTTTGACAGCGAGCAGCATTCTTCTCCATCCAGCTTCATACCAGACCACCTTCTACATTATGATACCGGCACGCTCACCCCGCCGGACCGACATACTATATTACACACTTCTCTTCTCAGGATTCAAAATATACTCTGATCATTCAATGATCTCCAAAGGGTCCTCCCGACTCCCCGAACCCCTCACCTGCACGGTCAAAGCCACTGTACACGGTAAACGCACGTCCTCCACGTCAGATAGTCACTTGAGTACGCACATAATCGACTTTGGCGACTTGGCATTTCGTTCTGTATAATCCGCGTCGGTCGAAAATACGGTTGGTGGTAATCCTGGATGTTGCTTTGAAACGAGGAATTATGAGGACTGCGAGGGTTTGTACGGGAAGAAATTTACATGTATTCTCGATAAACGCTCACTGCAACCTCCGCTAGAGGACAAAAATTGTCCCACACCCAGTCTTCGACTGCTTGCGAGCCACGCTCTATGAGATAGAGTCCGACCGATGCTTCAAGGGCGTCGGCAAATTGTCTGATTCGGGGGTTTCCATTTCGACAGACGAATCCTAGTCTAATCATCAAATTTGCAAAGAAAGCGTTGCATGTAAGTATTGACTTCAAGTTCTTCAGATTGGGAGCCATCGTCAATCATAGTCAGGATGTCCTAAGGAGTTGCCTCACTGTATAATCACCCGGACTACCCCTCCTATGCAGCTCGTAAAGCATCACTCCAACTGGACTGCTTATAAGGCCATCCCCAACAAACTCTAACCTGTCTATTTCGGCTACATCGCTCCCGTTTCGTTGGCGAGTAAAGGGAAGGGAGAAGGTAAAACTGGGATGAGAGAACATTTCGACCAGCTTGTTAAACACGGCGGTTTGGGCAGAATTGTGGCCAAAAGGTGACGGAAATACTATCCACATTTACCTGCACGAGGGACAAAGAAAGTAGTGGGATTGTGGCGAGGATGTTTAATTATCAGATTGTGCATGACACTCGTGTATTCAAGTTTAGAAGTGACAATGCAAGGCGAGGCTGTTAAGAACACGTGATGTCAACCCTGGCTGATTCCCAATACGGCAGGTCACAACACGTGTTGAAGATTTGAGGACGCGTTTTGAGATTCCAGTTCAATCACAGCTCTGCCATATGGCCTCTCCACTAGCTGCCTCTCGTTCCTTTGGTACTCCTCAGTCCTATAATTATGCTCCAGCACCCCGGGCACCTCAACAGCCAAAACCTGCACCCGTGGACCTCCCAGCTTTGCAGAACGCAAGTAGAATCTTGTACGACCAATTCGCGAAGGATGCACAAATTATTCCAGATCTTGGAGAGACTCTGACAGCCTGTATGTTTATCTGTGTATGAAAACGCATCGTACATATCTGAATCTGAATAGCCGGGGGCCAAGCCTCGGCTTCCTACAGTATATTTCCTGATGATACTCGAGTTCCATATCAGAAACGGAGATTCATTTCAATACCCGAGGGCCTCTTTCAGTACTACGACAGTGCGTTGTTGAGTTCGTTCTGTGTATGAGGATGGCGCTTGAAATATAGCATTAGGTGCTAGTGTGACATCTCATATGGGCTTGATGCCAGAACTTGAACGAGCATGGATTTCGATTGACCATAAATTGTTTCTGTGGGACTATAATGATGGGCGAGTATCGTTTCCATCCCTGAAACCTAGCAAACTTACATGGTTATCTAGGCAGGAGCTCAGTTCATTTGTCGATCAACCGGATGTCATTACTTCTGTGACTCTCGTGCGACCCAAAGCATCTCTGTTCATTGAGGAAATATCCCATCTGCTCGTCATATGCACTCCCGTTTCGGTGCTCCTACTGGGAGTATCAGTAACGTCTGTTCCTGGACACGACGGGAGGTCTCGCAGGGAGATACAATTCTATGCCACAGATCGTAACGTTCCTACAGACATTGAGATGATCTCCGTAGTCGGAACTCAAGATGGTCGTATCTTCATGGCCGGCGCGCAAGATGGTTGTTTGTACGAGCTACATTACCAGGAAACTGAGTCTTGGTTTGGAAAGAGAGTCCAACTTATCAATCACTCGGTGGGCGGTGTCCAGAGTCTTCTTCCTCGCTTTGCATCAGCGACCAACGATGGTGGGTGAGGTTTCATTGCGGTGGAGTGATGCTGATAATCTCTTATAGATAGAATCATCATGGTTGTGTCAGATCTGACAAGGGATTGCGTTTACACCCTTACTGAGAAGAACACAATTTCGATCTACAAGCCCAGTGGTGAAAAGGTCGTTCAACACATACAAACGTTGTCGAATGTCTATAAATCTGCCCAGGACAAGGCCCCAGGGTCCCCCGCTCTCACACCACAATCCTTCAATATCATATCCCTTCATGTCGTGGAACCTCAGGAATCACGGTCAGGAATTCAACTTCTTGCTATCACTACCAATGGCGTTAGATTATATTTTGCGCCCGCTCCTTCCTACGGGTATTCCTATACTCCCACAACTAATACTGTCCGCACTCTGCAACTTTCGCATGTCCGACTCCCTCCATCAAATCTCCTCCACCCTGACGACCACTCGCGATTCCGATCCTCCCTACCGTCATATGGGCAGATGTCCCAGAAGCCTTCACGCGGCTTTATCATCTCCGCCGTCGAAAATGCTTGTTACTGTGATGGCCTACTTGTCGCCGCGCAGCAGGGTGATTCAGACGGGACAGACTATATTTTGTGCACGTCTCCTGATTTGACCCGGGTTGGCTCCCTTGGACAGCTCAACGTGCCGCAGCAAGGGGGCCCGAATCAACAGCAATACGGCAGCTTCGGCGGGTACACGGGCTCTGCCCCTTCTCGGCCACCGCTGACAGAGTATGCCACATTGTTGTCAATACCAGGACGGACATGGGCGCTGGCGGCCGTGCCTAAGCTCGCGTCGACAACGCCACAAACAGCACCGAACCCATCGGTGATCAACGAGCTGGCAAGACAATTTGGAGAATCACCTCAACAGTTCATGCTTTTGACGAATAGTGGCTTATCTTTCATAAGCAAACGTCGAGCCGTAGATTATTTGAAGGCCGTACTGGAGGAGTTCCAGACGGGAGCCATACAACCGCTAATCGAATTTAGGGATAGGTCAGTTTCCCTCGCCCCTGTTGATTGTTTTGATGACCTATTTTTATGCCCTAGTTTTGGACGAGATCAGACGTGCGCTATGCTCCTGGCACTTGCAAGTGGTAACACATATCTTGATGGAGATGCATCGCCAAACGGTCCGATCATTTATGCAAGCCCAGAACTTGCTGACGTTGCCAAGAAAGCCTTCTACGATTTTGGTGAGCGGCCGATATGGACGGAACGCGTTACATACAGTACTGGTGTGTTCTATGCAAATTCAAGTATTGGCAACCACTGAGACGCTGGTTCAGCCGATAATCAAGGCTCGGCCATCTTCAGCGGCCGCCGTGAGGGTCTAGCACTCTATTTTGCGCGTTTGGTGCGCCCAATGTGGAAGGCTAAGTTGACGAAACCAGGGTATGGCACTTATATATGAATGTTTCACCACACGATTCCAAAGCATCTCATAGGTCACCGGAAAAGCAACAGCTGAACGTTCCCGAGGGTACCCTTGTCACCATTCAAAAGAATCTCTTTGCACTCAAGGATTTCCTTGATAAGAATCCTCACCTGTTTCACGCTTCCCCTGGTGATACACCTGTAAATCAAGAGGCATTGAAGGTTAGTATTTCACTATTTTGGATCTCCACAGCAGCTGATCGCGTTTATAGGCGGAGCAACACTCTGTCACGGAGCTTCTTGCCCTTCTCACGCGGACTATTGAAGCTCTCTCTTTTGTTCTTCTCTTGAATGACTATCAAATCGGAGAGCTCATTTCGCAGTAAGCTTCTTCTTCACAGATTGCTACGGCCAGAAAATGACGAAGAGCTTCTGAGATGTGACAAGGAGACACAGCAACTGATTGCTGGCCAGACCTTTGAGGAACTCATCACGACGCAACATGGCATGACAGTATCCAGGGCGCTGGTAAACGTCGTCATAGACCAGCAAATTGGCCAACAAATCAGCGTACGCCTTTTGACACCGAGCCTAGCTATATTCAACTGACAGGCCGAATATTTCAGGTTGATACTGTCAGCGAGGTGCTCCAGCGAAGATGTGGCTCATTCTGTAGTACTGATGATGTGATGCTATACAAAGTATGTCACTAGCTGCACCCTTCGATCGGTGCGTGCCGTCTAATTTTTTCGGGCAATAGGCAAGGGAAAATATCCGGAAGGCAGTTGAGACAAAGAGTCCGACGGAGCGACAGAATTGGCTCTCTGAATCATTACGGTAGGTTTTCTTTATCTTGCCAGGGACACTAATATAAAACCCTCCTTCAGATTATTTACCAAGGGTTCCCGAATAATTGAGTTCGAAAAGTTGCGGGAAATTATTGGTGACTATCAACAGCTGGATTACGCAAAAGGTTAAATTGTTTCAGCCCTTGCGGCGCCGTTAATTGATTGGAGATCACAGGTGCCATTCTTCTTCCTCTGGCGTGCGCCCAGGTCTTTGACTCCGATAACACTGGGTTGGAGCACTGGTATGCAGGATCGCCTGCAAATGATCCTCGCCAAGAACAGGCCAACCAGCGAATGCAATGTTATGATCTTGTAATGGACTCGCTCTCGGTGTTCGAGGAAAAATGTGGAACAAAGAGACCTGCGCAGGCCTTACCTGGACTAGACGACCCTGAGACTGTGCGCAGCCATGCCTATGAACTAGCCTTCGCCAGTGAAGACGAGATGTTCCATTCCGTTCTTTACGATTGGTTGATTGACCGTGGCCTCGCTGACGACCTATTGGAGGTAAATTTAATTTCGTCTTCTCGTCATCTTACCGGAAACCCATTCCTCGGATATAGATGCGACCGACGTATCTTGAAGCGCATCTCAGACGCGAGCCTGTTACTGTGAAAAAATATCAGCTACTCTGGCAATTTTACGTCAAGAATGGCCAGCCTTTGCGCGCTGCCGAGATCTTGGGCGCTCTTGCGGACTCCAATCAGTGAGTGGAAAAGATAAGCGTATGAATTGGCACATGTCACTAACGAATGATCATACGCGTGTAGATTCGATCTTGACTTGAACTCGCGCCTGGAGTATTTGACTCTTGCCGTCGCCAACGCCAAATCTCACCCAATCTCAGCTGGCGGTCGCCATGAGACTGCTATCCAATTTTTGACAGATCTAGAAGAGAAGCTGGACGTTGCTCAGGTTCAACTGGAGATATACAACACGCTTCTGCCACACGCTGGTGACGCCCCCGAAGTCGAGGAAAAGGTCCGAGCACTATCTAGGCAACTCATGAGCATGACAGAGGTCAGGTCTTCCACTATTGACCCTGCACTGTGGTATTCATTATATTGCCTCAGTTGTACCAAGGATATGCTGTTGCCTTCCAGCTGCCAGCTCTTCAGCTTCTGTGTCTTCATGTCTCAGAGCATCGAGATGAGGGTGTTGTTCGACCCATTTGGAATCAGATCTTTGATGAAAGTGAGCTGCTGGTCTTTAAGAACCCTCAAACAGCTCACGATTTGTCGATCCAGTCCTCAATGAAAATCTGGAAACAACTGCGATGGCCGATCTGATTTTATCACGGGTTGTTCCTCTCGGACAAAGGTTTTATCCGTCCACAAGCGCATTTCCGCTGCGTATGTTGACGAATATGATGTCAATGCTTTATCCTCACATCCCTCGCTAGGTCACATTGCAACGCTGCTTGTACGCTTTATGCTAGCGCATAAGAGCGAATTACCATACGGTTGGGCCCCCCGGATATTAATTCAATGCGGGGCTCCATTCATCGAAATTTGGGACGTGTTCCATGAAATGTATGAATCTCAGGTATGTTCTCGTTGATCCTTGTCAACTCCAGAGGCTAAAACTTCGCAGATCCCTCCTTTCAACGACCAAGCGAATGTGCAAGCTATCTCTTCTGATATTGCCGTTCTCTTGAACGACTGGCTCGAGGAAGCTCTTCGTGCTCAGTCCTCGGTTTCCAGAGCAGAATTTCCCGTTGGAAGGATTGATTCCACGATTGATCACTATCTCTCCGAATTGGAACCTAGTCGCTCGGAGACAAAGAAGGTCTACGAGAATATCAAACGGCAATTGCGTCGCAACTGGTGATTTGTTTAATATGTGGTTGACCCTTCTTGACGTTTTCTCTATTTTTGGTTTCAATCCTCCTCGGTTACGAATGTGTACCATGTATCTCATTTATTACGATGTTAATGACCATGTGCATGTCCGAAGGGTAGATAAGCGCTGGTCACGCAACTTCGACAATGGCATCCTCCGCACGCAGCAGAAGGCGATGTGTGACCGTCTGCGTTAATTGATACACTTTGAGAAGAGCTCTGAATTTTAAAATGAAGACATCAGCAAAACCTCCGCTTGGACGTACAATACCAGGGACTGACCTCACAGTACCCATTACTAGAAGGGCAACAACGATGAGAGCTGCGAGATCTCTAGAGTTGTCCCGGCGGTTCCGGTTGCCCCTGTAGCGAGCCAACCACTGCACTGGAACAAGATAACCCACAGAAAGTAACATATGAACGAGGGAACCTGCGCCGACAAGTGGTAACCCCAATAAAAACCGCTTGATGAACCTCCTGATGAAACCAGGATTGGATGGTGGGCGGAGTCGGCGGCTGGATTGACGACCTGAACCAGACGAGCCAAATGTCGTGGTGGGACTAATGGTGTCGTCGAGCATTCCGTCAATGCTACCCTCCTTGAGAATGCGGAGGGCGGCCACCACTAGATCCTGCGCTACCTCTAATGGTGAGACAAAGAAAACTGATGAGAAGTAGGATGATGTAGTTGGTTCTTCGAATGTGGCCATGAAGTAGGTCGTAATGTAAGAAGCGAGCATTACGATCACAGTGAAGAAGAGGCCAGATAGACCTCCTACAAGAACTAAAGCGAACAAAGTTAGACATGATCAACAGCTTGCTTGAAAAATATGGAATACTAGGATTCGAAGCTAGGCCGACCATGCGGGTTCGCGCGAAACGATACTTGTAATGACACTGAGGACACGAGAAGAAGGCACTCCTAGATACAGAAGTAGTTCTCCATTTGTGTAAACATTGGACGTGGACATACTTTCTCAGAGTATCAGAGTCCAGGCGACCGACATAGGATTCGGAAGACATACACTAATTGAACCCTTGCACAGACAAGGACGAATGAGCTTGCCGAGCTCACGCTCGGCGTCAGAACCATCGAGGCATATGCGACATTGCTTTTCTTCCGGCGGGTTATTGTTGTCTGTGTTATCTGACATACAGCAAGATAATAGGTAAGAGAATAAGTTATGAGCTCCCAGCTGTTGAATAGGTTGGGCCGCCCAGTCCACGTGTTGACGTTGATTAACGGCCCGAGTGACACTCGCGATCAAAGCTGATCGTCTCTGTTCCGTTCATTGAACATATTTCTTTGGGCCCCTTACGCGAGGCTCGTTTGTGAGTTCTATGGGCGAGAATGCACAAACCGGCCATCTTAGAATCGTTGGTGCATTCGCAGGCCTTGGGAGTGGTACGATACTTGGTTGGATTTCAATATTTCTCTGACGCGCGCTCCCTTCTCGAACCAGGTCTGACAAAGGCTAGTTATATGCTAGCTAAGTCTAAACATCACCATCTGACAGTAACTCCAGGTCGCTGTTGGTCATGGGTGAGCACATTCTAAGGTCGGACATTGTCGTAGCGACCAGTCAAACCAGTACTCATATTGTCTCCAGCTCGTTAGGTGAAAATAGTTATCGAGTCTTACAAAATCAAGATTTGACACCGTTAAAACACGAATGCAATGCTCTCCACCTGGAACTTATCGCGGAGCCATTGACGTTCTCACCAAAATTGTTCGCAATGAGGTGCGTTCGCAAACTTCCGCGCCCTGTTCGACCCAGACTGATTTTTCTGGTGCTTTCCATACATCGCTGCTGTCACTATCAGGGTGTCCTCGCACTGTACAAAGGAGCCACGCCTCCGGCAGTTGGCTGGGCTGCTATTGACTCGGTGCTCCTCGGCTCTCTTCACAATTATAGACTATTCCTTCTTCGACATGGTATGACAGAAGCCCATCCGGTAACCGGGCGTCCACGCTTGACCGTCCTAGGCCATGGTGTTGCCGGACTATTCGCAGGGTTGACAAGGTCAGTGATTCAAGTTGTTGCATTGTTTTCTAGTAACATCCTGTTAAATTTTCACTCCCTTTCTTATTGTGACAGTGCTGTCATCGCCACACCTGTCGAATTACTCAAAGGTGCGCCGCCTGGAAACCTCCATCCATTCTTCCTTCTAATCATTATCCTGATTAAAACCCATTTGGCAGTTAAGCTCCAGCTCCAGTCCCAAAAGGCGGTCGTAGATCGGCAATTCAAGGGCCCCATTGACTGTGCGCGACAAATCGTTCGCATGCAAGGATTCCTTGGCATGTGGTCAGGGTTCACGGGCAGTCTCGCATTCCGATCTAATTTCTTCTGGATGTTCTTATCCGTTGAGGTAGGCCTTTATTTGAATGAAGCTATTGAGGTGTTTACCATATGAACTGAATAAATTTCAAGGTCTTAATGCGTAGCTTTTCTCGTCTAGAAGGGACACCTTATGCGGTGAGTGAGGACAGAACCTTGCGCGGGTGTTCTTATTCCCTCCGCATTGTCGCCTAGATATCGACCGGCACCGCAAACTTCTTGTCCGGGGGATTCGCATCCTTCGTCTACTGGGGAATGGCCATCCCTGCAGACAACGTAAAAAAGTAAGCACAGCTCTTCCCCAGAATGCTCTAGAACGGAATGGCTCATAGATACGATCGCCCAGCCGCATGATGGCATACCCGTATCCAAGGCCATTTCCTTCACCCTCAAACACTGTAGACTATACCTTCGCACGACCATCGTTCATTACCGTGGTACGCCAAACGTATGCTGTGCAAGGCATTGCCGGGTTTTACCGTGGCCTGACACCTACGATCCTACGTGCTTTCCCTGTCAATGCATCTGCTCTGTTCGTCTATGAGGGAGTGATGCGGCTTTTGGGCGCTGAAGAGGTGCGACTACCGTGCTTTACTTTACCTCCGCTTGATACTCATTTCGAACCGATACATTGTCAGACACGACACTGATACAAAAATAAACACTCGATGCATTCACAACACGCGTTTATCCAGGTAGAGAGTATAGTATACAATAGTCACAAAATCGGAGAATTGATAGTGATTGAAGGCTCTCCACCCTTGATGTAATGCTGTGAAATAGATTCAGCTTTCTTATGCCATAATATGTCATACCTATGTCACTCGGAATGACTTATTAGCTTTAACCCATTTTGGAGCAACAACTACCAAATGGGGACATGCAGCAAATACATGTCCCAGCCGCTTTGTGATCTCTCTCGATTCCTCCTCCTGCCCCCGAGATCGATTACAACGTTTCGGTATGTATTACACGAGTATCATCACAATTACAAACACAAAGAACACTATAGCAAGGATGATTGATGACTGCTAGGAAGGCTAGTAAAAGAAATCAAGCGTATGATTAGGCCATGAGGGATTATTACTGCATTAAAAGGTGCGACTGGAGCGTTCAGGTGTAGCACCTCGAATAGGTGCTTGGCGAAAGAGCGCAAGGCCAATTCCCCTTCTCTATAGCCGACTCCCATGGCCCATTGTAGGATCGATAGAGGTCCATTGTCGCTCTCGCATTCTCTACCTATTCCACCGTCAGGATGAACGAATGGTTCCAGAGTCAGATAAGAGACGTACAGGGTGTGTATGAGTTCCAGGCTGTTGAATTTCGCGGTTCATCAGGTTCCACATAAGGGTAGGTAATCCGGGTGGTTGCTGTGAGGCTTTCAGACTATTCCGGAACGGCTGTTTCAATGTCAATATTCATCCAACTCAGGGGTTTACATGAAACCTGCCATATACAAAGCAACATCACGCGTGTCTACGGCAGGATGGGGTATACCGAGCACTAAACACGAATTGGGTTAGATAGGACGAGAACATAAAGTAGCCGCCACCTTGACGAACCTGAAAGGTCATTCCAGAGAGTGTAACCTACTAAAACCTTTCCCTTGATCAGGTCGGCTACTTTCTGCTGCACCACGTTGAATGACAAGGCTTCGGCTGCGATAATATTAGCTCCGGGAGCAGCTGCAGCAAAGAACCCAAGAGCCATACATGATGTAAGGTGTTCTTCAGTAATACCTGTAATCGAGGTTCGATAATCCGTCACTGCCTACCGATATATGACATTGTCAGCCCAGAGTTAGATTGACGAAGATGAATGGACTTGTTACATGGCTACCCGGCGAGACGAATGCCTCGAATTGAACATTACCGAACCAAGACACGACAGCCACGCGGCTGTTACGAAGGAAGAGATCGTCAGGATATATGGTTGAGGAGAAATGATGAAGACGGCGGAAAGCATACGCCAGCATAGAAGTAGTACCACCAGGACCGACACCGACGCATATGCATGCGAGGGATACATAGTCATATTCCGTGCGGGTCATGATCCAATGGGAGAAGAAAAAATCGAAGGCGACAGGCAATATAGCAAGAGTACGCAGAGCTCACGGAGAGGAGGGTGATATAGGGAGAATAGTAGATTGGAAAATACGCTCTCAGTCGCTGGCTTTTAATGGTCGCCAAAAGGTCGAATCTGACATGGCAGTATCGAGATCTTGTCGTGGTCTGAACCCGTCAATGACACTATCGTCGATAGAGCTGGAGTGGGAGAGGCGGGTGGAAATGGTAAACAGCATTCAAAAAGAGGAGAACGAGATACAAGCATTAAAGAAGGCAAGAGGACAATGATTGAAGAAAATGTTGATTATGCTTCTAAAAATCTGATGCCGTTAGGGAGGGGTTTTATTGACGCAGGACGGATGACATATTGCATGTGGTGTACCTATAAAAAATGCCGAGGGTCAAACTTAAAAGTCATCATCGTAATAGGAAATGAGAAACAACTCAATGCGTAAATTGAATTTGAATTTTAGGAGCTTGGGACGCTCCGGGTACCCCAAAATTGCAGGAGAGCCGAATCTCCGTACGCGGGCAGGCAGTAGATAGAGAGGACAGGCGTCTTGATTGATGGCAGAGCGCCCGGCGCGATCGTGCGTGAGCGAAGCACCTCGTCGGCCACTCGATACTTCCCAGCCAACCAGGAGAACCAGGCAGACAGGGATCACAGATATCCAGGACGAGTCACCCATCATGGATCTCGCGACGCCAAAGCAAAGTCACAAGATGTAAGATGGGACGTACTAACTCGACAGCAGCGGGTCAAAACGAATCTCACATTGATGAAGGGTTGCAGTAAATCACGATAAGAACGGGCGGTAATCGGATGGTTTTTTCGGCGAGAATTCCTGTCTTTTGGGAAGAGAGATATTGGAGTGTCATGTCGAGAATAATGCCCCCGGCACCCATTTGTGTTGAGACAAGGCCTTTGCCGCACTTGGTTAGCCTTTGTTAATCACGAGTCCGCAGGCCTCAGGGCGAATGACCCGACGCAGTACATGCCTTTGCGTCGAAGAATCCGCCGCTCTGAGCAGGTCCGACTGGAGGAGGCTTCGGATGGAAGTCACTATCTGTGTCAAGAAAGAAGTCGAAACGCTTTAGTGACGCAGATCGGTCACTGCTGACGCGTGCAGAACCCCAGACCACCCAGACAGATCCAGAGCTCACTGTGCCCATTCCGGTTTCAGCGGTCGACTCCCAGGGACTTGCGAAGAAAAATGAGCCAAGAGGTCGCAATACTCAATTGTATTGTTGCAAACAACAGACTGTTGGATACCCGTCGTCATACGCGGTCACGCGGGGCGTTGGTACATAAAAGAAAGCCAGAGGGGAATAGTTCTGGAGATATGGAATGCCAGTGTGCGAATCGGGTTTTTTCCGCTCTGAGGAATCAAAGTTCCAGGTTCGAGCTGTGTTGATCCATTCAGCCGCAAGAATCACTTTAGTCTAAGCGTAATCTTCTATCTATCCAGGGTAATAAAGAACCGACTCAGAGGGCTCATTTCTTCAACCTTATTTAAGTCTAGTCTTCAGTTCAAAGTGCCTGAACTGAATCTATTGGCTTATTCAATGCAGCTCAATGTGACCAACTTTAAATCGCTTCTTCTGGCTGCATGGTGGTTTCTGCCTGGTGTGTACTTATGGAGTCCTAACCGGTGACCGGATCATCTCTTCACTTGGACGATGAATACTTCGTAGCGCCAAGCTCGACGTCACCGGGAACACTATTGTCGTTCCACTGTCCTTGAATACCTCAATCCTATCAAGATTTTCACCTTCCCGCAACCATCTCGCATTCCATCGGTATTGTTGGGTCCATATGCACTCGCCAAAGTTAATCCGGATACGTATAGAACCTTTTTGAGCATCACATGGACAGGTGCGGTAGTCTAGATAATCAATTGCATTAACCATGCCCCTGTAAAGATACCCCGGTCAATCGAATTTGACCAGCTCATCATCATCGAGTTTGTGTTGCTTCCGACGGACCCGTACTGCGAGGTTCGCCCACTTGGTTGTTTCCGTTCCCTTGAGAGGAAACAGTTCTCGATCGGGGGGACGGCGCAAACCTCGTGGGTCCAACGGCGGCCGTGTGATCGGGGGTGCAGCAGCGGAGGAGCATGGTGCCGAGGCTTTATGCGCCAGCGTCTCTCGCCTGAACATCTTCTTGACGATATCCATCCGACCCTCCTTCTGTGCCAACATCCCAACCCGTCTCCGCACTTGACTGTCAATAATATCATTTCCCCATAATTTCTTGAACTGCGCCATGAGGCCATAAGCGTTTGTCCCACATTTCTTGGCCTTCTTTAATGGTGCAAGGAGCAGGAAGAGGGTCGTTGGGGAAGGTGCCAGCAATGGATGCATCTCCAACAATGACATCAAAAGCTTACGGTTGGCACACATCGAAGCCGACCCCTTCTCCATGTCCGCGCTCATCAATGAATGAATAATGTCCAAACACTGGGCTGCGGTTTCGTCACTGATCTTCTTAGGCAATACCGAAAAGTATGTCTTCACCAATTCTACCGCCACAGGAGTTCGTCCATCACGTATTATCGCACAAACAGCGCTTTTAATCAGGCCCGGACGGATTCTTGGCCCGTTCGGACCAGGCCCCAGCAGAGGCCGAACACAAGCGAGAAGTTGCTGTCGTCTCAGATACGCTTTGGTTCCAGGAGCAGGATCGCTGACTATTTCGAGCTTTGGCAGACGTACGATGTTCCCATCTTCGTCCGTACTCGAACGTACGCCTCTTGTGCGTCGAGAAGCACCGCGTTTAGTTGTGCAGAGAAGCTCCATCCACAAATACCAAGGTATCTGAATCGTCATGGGCGGTGAACCGTTCCGTAACGGTTTATCCCACACCTCGTCAGGTGTAACTCCAGTAGCTTGCCTCCACGCTCCTTCCCAGTCCCCCGTTCGCACTAGATAGCGTAGTGAGAGCTTACGCGTGGTAGGATCCCGAGGAAGTTGATCCAGGGACATGGCGTCAAATAGCCAGCAAGCAATGCCAAACTGCGCATGCCGTATAGAAAGTTCGATTAAAAAGTTGTATGATTGTGTAGACCGAAACTTCGGATATGAGTCGTGGTAGTCAATTAGTGCTGGGAGCTTGGGCAATGATTTGAGATATAACGAACGACAGAGGTTGTCATATAGTGTTTTTTGAGAAGTGGGGGTTGGAAGGGAGGAGGAGATTAGAGCTTGTGGAGGTAATGCTGGTTCTAATGGAGGTGGTGTTGGAACTGCTTTGATGAAAGTCCGTTGGGTATCGACATCTTGGGGATTGTAGAATTCATTCAAATCTAGTGGGCGTCCAATTACAGCGGGTGCTGGCTGCGCTTTCGTTCTATCACTGCTATGACTGGTAGGAAATAAGTCTTGACGCGTCCCGAGTCTATTTGTTGAGCAGCTGGAGGCGGATGATGCGCTCGGAGCAGTCGCCGTGCTGCGACCAGTCACCGTCATCGAGATCTCATTTACCATGCGTTCTTTCACCACTCCCGTCTTGGCGTGCAATTTCCCAGCCTGAGCCTGATTCTGTCCCCTACGACTGGAAACTTTCAGTTCCCAGGAATGTGCCGACATACACACTACTCACCTGGTAAAATCCCGTTTTGTGAACTTCTCCGTCCCAAAATGACAGCTCGGCCCTGGTCTACCGTAGCTTTTGGGGGATCGAACAGACGGTATCCTCGGTGTGGTTGTGATGCTCATGGACGTTATTGGGTGTGAAGAGACGCGTCGAACCCATGCTCGACTGGCTGCTACTTGTAGCGCCTGGGCAAAGGAGGGTGTGCCAGAGAAAGTCAGTTGCGAGGTTGTGAAATGGCGTAGAGCACGATGGTGCATGCATGGGACAATTCGCAGTCACCGCGTCGCCCAACGTCTGGTGTTCAGGCCAACGAGGTCAGTAGGCCGATCCCCGGACTTGGCCGCTCATCTTTTTCTTATTGTTATCTGTTTACCATGGACCATGTATCCACATGAATGCAAACAACTGTACTCGTTTACCCTTGGCCTCAAGGCCGAGTCATAATATAATATTTCATTATGACATACCATGTACATATATTTGCGGCGTATAGGGAGTGAGAAGATGAGCTATGAAAGGAGTCAAATGGTTCATAATCCTCATGAACAAGTCATATGCCAGTGCGTATGCATTACAGTGGAAAGAGGCACTTAGAAATAAAAGGAAAGAATGAGGGAATAAGAAGCAGACAGAAATGAAAGAACAGACTCAAAGGTGCAAAATAGTGTCCGAGGAGTATGATAATCTGAAATCAGACATCCATCGACACATGGAGGACCCTGTTGACCAACCATCCAACTTTGATAACCCATTTATCCCGAATACCCTTCATGACAGCCGCACCCTCAAAATCCTTTGCGTCCGCAAATTTATCCAAAGCATTCTCCCATGTTCGCACCGTTTCCATCCCAAACATTCCTCCCTGTTGGTTTACAATTTCGTCTACCTTATCCACCCATGCATTCCATTCGTCACCTAATCGGGGAAGTAATAAAGGACCAAGAGAAGCTTGCGTTAAGGGCGGCTGATCCATAATATGCTGGGTGATCGCCGATAGATAGGTAAAGGATTCTAGAGGATGGAACTTCTCCTTGTTAAGCTGTGCGAAGCTTGTTGGTACCTGCGGAGTGTGTTGCTGTTGCCGGGAGTTTGCTGTTGGTTGCTTCGATGTTGGGATGCAAGAAAAGTATGGGAGATATGATGTACATGCAGCGACAAACTCGGTTATGTGTGGTCGAAGACGGGAGGTAATGTAGGCGTCTCTCATGCCCCCATTATGGTGGTAGGATGACGATGAAGAGTTCTGAGATCTGTTGCCGAATCCAAAGGTGGTCTGCGAGAACGATGGTGTATTGGAATATGGGTAAGCATCACGCAGTTTCCGCGCGGCCAACGCCAGCGCCTGATTTGCTGTGTCTAATGTTGGTCGGGGTATGAGCGGTAGAAGCGTCGATTTCAATGCCGGATGTGATTTGAGCAGTGCAGTCAATAGGGGTAGGAGTGCTTGTGATGGAAGACTTGCTAGAGTCAGAGAAAAAAAAATTAGAAGATAAGCGGTGCTTCAGAGAAAGACTAAGACATGCCTAATAAGACTCCAACGTCGACTTCGTCCTCATCCGGCGTAGAAGGCTTATTTTCCTTCGCAGCAGTTTGATCTTTCGTCCCGGCATCCGCGTGTACCACCTTTGCTCGCTTTGGTGCAGACCGCTTTGGTCGTTCAGGTGTTGGGCTGCGATCCATGGATTCATCACGATTTGCCGAAGCTTTTCCGGAGGTAGAAAGATCTTCGTCGTCTGCTTCCAAACGTCGTTTGTTCGATTTAGTTGACGGAGAGGCTAGTGTTGATGCTTGGTTTATGGAAGACGCCAGTTGGTGGAAGGCATGAAGATTTGTATGACCAGGTGTGGATGCTTGTTGCCATCCCGAGGGTCCTCCAGGCATCGAGCTCTGGCCCAAGCCGAAGCCGAAGCCAAAGGGAGAGGGTGCATGAGCAACAGGACGAGGAGCAAATTCTATATGATGTTGCAATACATTTGCCATCCTTGTAGCGAGAGGGTGGCGATGTACGTGGAGGAAGGGGAAAGGAGTGAAGGAAGCTAAAGCTGGACGCCAATTACGAGTCGCCTCTACGCAACCATGAACCCTTAGATTATGTAATCCAATTCCTTGTGGGTGTCTGCGTACAAGCCGGCCCTAAACTGCCGATCTTCATATTCGTGTTTTTTTCTCTTTCTCTTTGGACTTCTTCGTTCTACCGTCAATGCACAGGTGAGTCCGCGTTTCGCCTTGTGTGTATGAAGAGACAAGTGAATCGCTACTTTGAAGCTGCGGCTCATGAATTTTATTCATATACCCAAATTTCTGACACCTTTGTCTCTTTTGTGTGGATGACAATGCTGACATGCGCTTTCTCCAGTGCTTCTGGATACTATTGTCTATAACATTTTGTGAGTAGATGGATATTTTTGTCCCTTTGAAAGGATGCATACATCTAGAAGTCAAGCCCTGACGTTGTCTAAAGGACAATCGTTGATGAGCAATACCATGCTAATACTGATCTTCCATCTCCCTATAGTCATTTGACTGTACTGACACATTTAGCAGGTACTTCTATACTCTTCTGTCAATCACGAATATACTACTATCCCCAAGCTGGTCATGATACCTTGTATGGAACTTGGCGAACAATTATTTTCACTAAGCAAGAACAGTTTGATGCAAGAAAATTTATTAGCATTATCACGTTGTATACTACATCCAACCAAAAGCACAATCAGGGGACTCCATTATTCCAGTCACTATTCTGGATAAGTCCATAGAACGTTCAAAATCCACAAACAGCACAAAAATATTACCGTACTCCCTTTTAGATGCCAAATCCAGTCTACCTTGCCCACCATACTTCCCAGCCGCACCTGGGGGCGAGAAGTTGTTGGTGATGGCCCATCAGCTAACCTATCCACCCATCGCCTTCCCAATGTCGGTCGAATTGGTGTATCAGGTTCACGAGGCAGTGGGTTCCCTTCCATATCCTTCCTCACAGCCTCAACATCCGAATTCCTCAACGGAATCGATTCCTCCCTATCCCTGCCTCCACTACCATCACTCGAGGCCTGGGTCATAGGCACCCCATTCACCTGCACAACCGGTAGAGTCTGCGGTTCCTCGCACACCATCCTCGTTACCTCTCCAGTCGCATTCGCGACCCGGTGACAGAGATACACGAAAATAAAACCCGTCAAAATGAAGTTGATTGGCCTCCATTTCGTCCCAGGAATGACCAGTAACACGCCCTTCGTATCGCCCGCCAACCAAAAGTGATACTGCATAATAAACAGCTCCAATGAACATTTGCCCACAAACATGAACATTCTCGAATTCGCGGAGCGCAGCGTCGCATTTGCATTCCTCAGCACAACGAGGGCCAAAACTGGTAGTGGCGAAATGTACGGATGCCAGGTGTTGTACGTGAACTTGCTCTCTTGCATCAACTCGAATGTGAAGTACCACGCGAGCACGAGTGCGGACATGACAGCAGCAGCCTTAACCGCCACATGCCACTTGGGATGATCCGCGAGCCTGTGCTCGCGTATCTTGATAACACCAATCGCAGCGAGCATGCCAACGTATACGATCCATAAGTCCAGCGTGACTCGGAAAGTCCATTCTCGCGCCGACCATCGAATGTTGAAAATGTCCTTCAATAGCGCAAAAAGGGACTCCAGTGGCCATTGGGCTTTGAAAAACCATGTGGTGAAGGATGCTGCGATAAAGATCTTACCCAGGAGGAAGGCCGTACGCTCGTTGTATTGCGAACCAAGGAACAACGTGGCGTAGATGATCATGTACCACATCGATACGAGGGGTGCGAAGTAGTAGAACATGTAATCGGTATTCATCGTGTATGCCAGAAGCACCGTCAGGAGATTCAGCCGGACCATGATCTGCATTTGTCGGGTCAGCAAAGCGGCAGGAAGAAATTTTGATATGAAGGGGGAGAAGTAGATATCCCAGGGGCGTACCTGAGCGACCCGGACGAAAGAGAAATCGGCTTTCCGTAGATAGAAAGTGGTATGTCCATAGCCCGTCATGAAAAGATACGATGCAACGAGCACGCGGATGGGATTATAGATGCCCGAAATCTTTGAGGCGTCGAAGTAATGGTAAATGAGAATTGCGACTGGTGTAGATTCGGGTCAGATTTATTGCACGAGATTGGGAATCTACTGACGTTGCATCCAACCCTTCCACTCATCCGTTTGATCTCGGTTCATGAACCCCAAATCTTTATCTCCTCTTTTGAGCGTAAAAATGCCATATGCCAAACAGGTGACAGAAAGGAACGTGAAACCCCAAAAGTCGAACTGTTTCTGTTCCTTGAGCCAAAGACCTGTCCGATCGGCGACGTAAATGAAAAATGCCCCAGCACTTAATACAAGCGCAGGAATTTCGTTCTCTCCCAGGAAAGAGGTGACAATTTCCCGGATACCAAAACCTATATTAATGTTGAAATTTTGATTCACGATCAGTAACCTTCGACGAATCAAGATCAACTAGGCTCGTACCTGACTTGCGCACCCTAAACCAAGAATACGGACCCCACAGCAGTACTAGAAATAACACGAGTGCGTGGACCGGCGAGGGGACCGGGTAACGATTACAGCAGGTCTGGCTATACGGGTATATTTTGGGTAGTGCATCATTGCACCGCAGATTCAAGAGGATATTTGCCTGGGCCCTAACAACTTGATCACTGAAGTGCAGTCCATCCTCCGTCTGCGAAGGGTCCAACATCTCATTAAAAACCCTCGGAAGCGCAATAGGAGATACTATTGGCCTTCCACCATTGGTCCACACAGTATCCATACCATTGGTACCCGGATATATACGGTGGTATAAATCGGAATTCATGGCGTCGATGTCAGAAGGGTGCATCGTCAGCACACGGTCAGGCGTCAGCTTTGAGGGGACGACCCGTTCGACTGGGAGCATGACTGTTATATCCGCTGGCCAAACAGCTTGATGTGTGATCGTTGAGACACGCTGCGCCATGTTGGTTTGCCACGCCGTTACACCGCCGGACGTATTTGCATAGCGCAAATACCAAAGGCCTGACCCAAGAATGAGAAATGCAGGTCGTTTAGACTCCGCCATCGCGTCATGAGAGGTATTTGTAAGGATGTCGGTGGTATGGGTGCTGTTCAAGAACGGATCCCAGAAAAACGATAGTTCTGTACCCTCAGATGAACGCAATTTGTGATCGGAATGTTTCTGGTTGTCACTTGGAGGAGCAAGTGGAAGTACCGGGTCGAGTATATTTGCAAATTGAAAGAAAAGTTTCCTTGTGATAGAATCCCCGATAAAGATGACGTCTCGCGAGTGTAGGCACTTCGCGGAATCTTTTGGGTTGTAGGTGTGGAGCATACACCCTGAACATCAAGTCCAGCAAATTCAGCTATAGACATACGTTAAGGGTTGAAACGTCTGCGCACCTTCAGGTTGCCAGTTTCTCAGGCTCGCATCTAACCATGTACCAGTGTCTAACAAGGCGTGACAATGCATAGGGTCAAGCCAGTCTACGGATACGAACCCCACGTTAGCAACCACTCAACTCAGTGAAACTTGAGCTTCTCAACGAACCAAAGAGTGTAGAACGCAACAATCCAAGAACAGTAGCGAGACAGAGTGCAAGAACCCCAATATAGTGGGGCCATGAGGGATTCAACACGAAACTCGGCGGCCGTAAAGGCGACATTTGAAGGGAGCGTCAATGGATGATGCAGGATAGCTTCAAGAACAATGGATAGCAATCTCGGCCTAGGTGGTCAAAATAATCGAGTTATATCCAGATGTAAGTTTGAACAAGCGGACAGTAAAGAGTAGGCAGAAGGGTTAGGGCATTAAACGTCGTGGACGAGGAACAGCAATGATGATGGATTTACTCAAATAATTGTTGCCTCTGTATAGCCTCCACGTGACTGAGATATAAATACCTCATCTAAAAATTCCCGCCCAGCCAGTCTGGTTTTCGTAAATTACTAGATTAAATAACAAAACACAGGAGAGCATGCAGTCTGCACAGCCCCAAATATTGGAATCAATCGTCCGCGTCCATTATGTCATGAGATACGAAAATGCAAGAACAAATAATTGTCCAGCCAAAAGGCCAAGGAGACTAGGAGTCCAGGAATTATGTAGAACAAATCCCAAGGTAGTAGTGTGTGTGGTGAGCAGTCAGCCAGGAGAAGTTGTAGTGAAAGTGGTCAAGCCTATAGGACATTCAATCAGTGACTGACAGAGAGAGAGCCAGAGAGCTTGGCTTGCGTACCAGTTCTATGAAATGAAAAAGTCAGTATTCAACTCTTTGATACAGAGAGAGAGGAGGGAACGCACCCTTTACAGTGGTTATTAGCAGCGGTGGGGAAGCACGAGAGGTATCGACACCCAGAGCAGGCTAAACGAATGAGATTTTGAGGGGTAAATAAGGACATTTTCGAGGACGTACCAGCATAAGGGTCACTTGTGTAAAAGTTTCGGGTTAGGACCACATAGAGGATGATTGCCAGGGGGATGGCGGCAATTTTGAAGGCCCAAGTAACGAAACGGTGTCGTTTAGATACGCTGATCACAGGGTAAAACACGGTTCCAACGAGGACACCCATGACAAAACCGCCAATGTGGGCTGCGAATAATCACATTAGTACCTTGGTTGTTGTGAGGAGCCCGAATACCACAAACCGAAATTGTCGACGTCTTTAGGATTCCGTAAGTCAATACTGTCAAGAGATGATGGGCAGGGCTCACAGGGAATGTATCCAATTGCAATACCGATCAGTAGTTCAATTGTCATAAAGACAAGCTACACAATTGTGAGCGATAGATAGAAAGTAGTCCGAAAATACTTACCCTCCGCACAGGTCGGTAGTGGTACTTCCAGTGGGCGAACAAGTCCACCCAGGTGACCTGTATATTATTGTTAGATCAAGATCTCCACAAGAAAAGCCAAACACGCGTACCGCAACGGTCCCAAAGATTGCTCCACTGGCACCCACAGACGGGACACCAACCAACGAAAAGTTGCCACCGAGTACGTTTCTATCAAAAGTTTCAGCCATAATATCTCTATGAGACCAGAGTCCACCGATCAACGCACCCGAATATACCAGCGGCAAAGTAGGTGATGAAGAACCCTCCCGATCCCATTTCACGTTCGATCTGGGCAGACAGGGTGCACTGTGCGAGCATGTTGAGGAGGAGATGGATGATTCCTGCGTGGAGAAAGATAGGCGTGATGAAACTACGGAGATCTTGAATACGTGACCAAACATTGAGTGTAACAAAAGCGTACCGGAACCATTGGTCGGGATTCTTCCCGTGGAAACCTCCGAAACCGCAAATTTCCTCCAAAGAGCACAATTTGTCCGGAGGGTTGGCAACATTATTCATGCCTGAGTAACACATAAACACGATAACCAGACTCCGGATACCCATAGGCGATACACGTACAAGGTAGCTTTGTTGATGTGTCAACACTTGTGACCAACTTCATGCATGGTGGGAAGCGTGCTCCGAGGTTAATGAGCGCTGTTGATGATGGACCTAACATCGGATTCACAACGGGCTATACCCGACCGGATTAACGAGGGCTCCCCTTTGAGGTCTACTCTAAACGAGACGTACCTTCAGGGAAATTGGGCTTCCTTGCTCTCTTGCATTTAGAATTAATTCCCAAATAAAGACTCCGACCATTGCTGTCGTCAACCCCCATACTACATAGATCATTGGCGTCAGGACGGTGACATATTAGATACCCAACGAAACGCACCGACGAACGGGTATCTTTGTCTCCCTATACCTCTCTTCTTGTCCTCAATCCTTTGCTCAAGTGGATATTTTCCGCTAGCCAAAAACTTTGTAAACGCATTATCATTTTTCCCACTACGATCTGTCGGCTCCGCGTACTCTACACATAGATCAATGAATACCATGCTAATTAACCATGGGAAATACATACCCATATCCTGAAACCCACTGCGCCCTGGCCCAGCCGCATTCTTGACCAACGAGACATCTGAGGCCTGTGCATCCCGATCGTGCAACGACTTTCCATTGTCCGCATCAAGTCCACCAGCACCATACCCGCCACTCCCATAACTCAAACTCGGGAAATACCCATGATCGCCCTCCTCGCTAACCTGGCTTAGTCGGTCCTTTCCAGCGCCCGCGCTGGGACCGACATCCAAATAATCCGAATGGGCACCATTTTCACCGTAGAATTCCGCCGCCGCACCACCCTGAGCGCCTGTCTTATCCATGGATGCACTCTTGGAATGCATGCTATAAGGGTTGGACTGTCTCCTTTGGACGTAATCGTTCTGTACAGTCGATATCAAGTCGCCTTCCCGTTGGTTGGTTGTCATAGGAGAAGAGTACGCGAAACCGCCGGTACTAGAGTAGCTATCGGCATGATGGCCGGGATGGTCGTTGAAGGGGTCTGAGTATTGATTGTCGCGATAGTGGCTTGCCATCTGGTGAGTAGTACAACTCTACGGGGTAGAGTATGTAGAAAAACGAAGCCAAGGTGCGGACGACGTGCGCAGTGGAGCAAGCTGTAGAGAGAATAGCCTTATGTAGAGAAGTGCGATTGATGAAAGTGACATAGGCTGTTTTGGGTGGAGTTTCCGCAGCGCCCAAGCCCTTCTCGACGCACTGCCACACTGCACACGACCTTCCCCCTCATCTTGGCTTGCCTTCTTTATTCCCACAATATGTCCTGCTCTTTCCCTTGCCAAGCCCTATCTAAAATAGTAAATACATATGTTGATATGCGAGAATAGCAACAACATCCCTCAACTTCTACAGCAAATGATACTAACAGCGAAATCTTTATGGGTACATTCGATTGAATATCAAATACACAACTATCGTTCATCGTGACGTCTTTTTTCCACGGGCGTGATCTCGCCGACACTTGCCTTATTCCTCCTCCCAGCATGTGCATGCGCAGAAGGTTTCCTCGTGAGCGGCGTTGGCTGTGTATCAATCCTCATTGTCGGCTCCTCATCCTCGACGATCCTATGCAGGTCGTCCGCTGAGTATGAAGGATGTCGCGTGTGTAATGACAACTTCTCCTTCCCATCTCTCCCAGCTCCCTTGCCTCCATGCCAAACATCCTCGTCCGTAGGCCCGTCATCATCGTCTGTGAACCTAGGATCCACAGGTCTTCCCCATCTAGCTGCAGATACGGCTCCGTCAATCCTCTGTAACGCCCCAACACCCACTTCTCGAACTTTACGGTTGCGGCAACGCCAGGACATGATTCCACTATTTTCATCTTCTCGTTGACTACTTCGGGTTTGGTGGCTGAGACCACTCGAGCTTCGTTGACTGTCTATACTCTTTCTTGACGAATAGTCTGAATTTGCTGACATGGTTGGTCCGTGACCATGATTGTTCGTCACTAGCTCCGAAGTTAACTTTCGAGGTAGTGCAGCTAGGAGGCGAGGGTCTGATGGGAAGAGTAGAGGAATCATGTATCGAGAATCGAGAAGTTCGCCTAGGGGTTCCGGTGGTTTGATAGGTTCCCATATAGATTTATCTTTTGTCTTGTCAAAGAGGAGGTCTATGCCGAGCTGAGCATTGACCGCGTCTGACGTTCCGCTGGTCATTGTTGACGAGAATGATTGGTCGGCTTCGTTCTGGAGAGATGAGATGCTTTCACGATCGCGCTCCCGTTCGTTGATCTGTCATTGTCAATCTCAGTGATGTTGCCTGTGGGGAAAGTGATGATGATGGTGGTGGTACCGGAACTTACCTCCTTTCGCATAGCTTCCACACCCATCTTAACACGATGCCTCTCCCAATCTTTCTGCAGCTGAGTCAAGTATTGTACGCACTCGTCTGTCATACGCCCCTCATTGACTTCGTACTTGTAGTCTCGAAGCGCCCGGCGCATCTAGGTACATCATCAACTCAACAACCAACAAATCTACCAGATCTCACAACACACCTGGAGTGGATTGATATTTTTCATCGATTGGATCGTTGCTACAAGGTCTGGGAATTCAACGATCGAAGAGAGACACTTGGTAGATATGTCAGTGTATTTCGAAGATCAAGTAGGATACCGTATCCATACTTGTAGCCAGTTCAAAAGATCCCTTACGGGCACAAAATGGGTGTGGATCCCATTCGGTAGTCCAGCTTCAGTGATCCAATCTTCGAGCACCGACAAGTTCAAATTGATCTGTACAGCTCTCGATCTGCAAAGGTACTTCTTGCGGGTGATAATCCTGTTAAACACCTCACCTGCGTAAAATCAGGTTTATGGTCAGGAAAGCAGAGTGAGAGGACATACAAGCAGTCCAATAAAACACCTGCGACCAAAATTGCGTGATTAAGGCCGGATTAACATCCGACATAACCAGGAAGGAATGGAGTGCAGAGAAGAACGCTGTCAGATCCCCAGGCGATGGAACCCGGGGTGTTGCAGACATTGCATCAGAAAACAATCCTTTCAACGGTGTAGAAGGCTTTGATTTTTTCGAAAAGCTCTGTCGTAAAGACGAAAACTTGCGAGATGAGACAGTGGGTTGACTGGAAGACGGTGAGATGGATCGACCGGGGGTCGGAGGAGCCGTTGCACTTGCAGGAGAACGGACGGTTGCATTTGCATTCACATTTGCGTTGGCGGCTTTTTTACGATTGGTGAATGGGCGCAAAAAATTCCATTCAGATTCGAATTGGACCGAGTCAAGATCGGAAGGGGCGTAGTCGAGGAAGGCATTGTCAAGTATTTGGTCTATTCGCCGCTCCGCAAATCTGATGATGAATACTTGGGATAAATAGATGAGTTGGATACTTATGGCGGTATAAGAATGCCTTACCGAAAACAGAATTGATGACCTCTTCAATCAGCTCAAAAGAACCCATAAATTCGCAAGTCTGATTTATGGCATTATCGCACTGGATAAGGTGCAGCCACAGTGTGGTATTGTAAAGCCAGAAAACAAGAGTAGTCAGATCTTCCGCTCGGCTCTAAGAAGCCAATTAATAAACTAGTGCCTTATGAAAAGGGTCAGGGGCTCACGAAGAATGCTTCCTCGATTGCGTCAGTTGCTGATAAAATTAGCTCCTCCATCCAGGTATGATCACAAGCTAAGCAAGCAAATCGCGTCAACATATATAGTGAGTTAGCAGGTGTGGCATCCTTCAATGAGAGAGGATAGTTTATGATGAGTGACTCGAGCATCCGGGGTAGGGTATCTGGAGAGAAGACAAGCATGGATGAATAGTCTAGTGGTGGTGTCTTTAGGCTGGATAATCAGATGGCCATGACACCAACAGCAAGAAAATAGAGTACTCACGTATATCTCGTCGTTGTCAGGCTCATCACTTTCATCGTCCGATGTCTCTGAATCTGACAGTAGAAAATCCGAGCCTTGACCCCACCAATCCGGGTGTACGCCGAGAACCTTAGTGACGTCTGCACGCAACTCCTTCCGTCGTCCACGACGTTTCTGTTGTTGTTCAACGAGCCTCCGTCTCTGGTCCATTCTACTTCCTTCCCACCCTTCACTCCTCATCGCCTCCTCTAGTAAGAGCGCAATATCTTCCCTCCCTGGAACGATGGAGTGTGCGGTCACAATATCTAGAGGTGTCAAATTCCGTTTTGTCAACGCGAATGGCGAACAGCCGTGGGTCATCAGATATGAAATTAATGTCGGTGGTGAGAGCAGTGCAGCATGGTGCAGAGGTGTCCATCCAGCTATCACCGGCTGTCAACACCAAAAAACTGACAAGAAGTTAGGACCGACGAACTATGATCAGGCAGCATATTCGCCCCCTGGGAAACCAGCAGTCTGACACACTCCTCTCTCTCAATATCCCGATCGCTATCGACACCGAAGCCGTATATTGTGAGGCTGACTAGTCCCAAACCATCGTCGTCGCGTGTGCTCAAGTCGAGGTGGACTTGCGCCTGTGGATCCGTAAGGAGATGTTGGAGTAATGTTAGGTCTCCAAAGACGCATGCGCGAGAAGCGCAGTGGGCGACAAGTTCTGACTTTTCGCAAGGTGAAAGACCCGAATGGACACTTAGGAGGCTAGTTATCTGAGCAGGGGTCGGGTACAAGGGGTGTAGATCTGGTTCCGGTGCAAGGTCAAGAGAGCTGAGATTTATGGGTGCTGGTGGTGTTGTGGTTGCGGTTGTCATGTGTGGATTGACTTGAAGGAGAAACCATCCAACGGTGGTTGAATGTAGTCGGTCGGGGAGGCGAGACCGTTTACGATCCCGTACAGTAAAGAAAAGAAAGAGAAGGAAACACGTCGCGACCTAAGAAAACAGGCAGAAGTCTGGTGTGAGGATGAGGGTAGATGGAGAGGCGGTTGCCTGGCGGATGGCTGGTCGTTACTCTTCTGTCGATTACGGCCCAATTTCTCCATCAATTGATTTCTGTCCCTGCCTTTTTCGGTCACCCCGTACCTATGCCTCCTGCAAAACGACAGAAACTCGACGTCTCTCCTCGGAAGCGCGATGATGATGCCGATGAAAACATGCTTTCCGAGCAGGAGCTGGGCTCAGAGATAAAAGATAGTGCTTCTGATGAAGAACTCTCAGGCGACGAGTCTTCTGTGCAGGACACCGACGACGCTCTTGATGATCTCAAGAAAGCAAAATCAAAACAAACCTCGAAAAGAAAAATTAGAGCGACAGCTCCTTCGAATTTCGGTGCTACACTACAGTCGCTGCTAAACACAGACACACCATCAACACTACCACTATCACTAAAACCATCCATCGCACGGAAACGGAATGACGAAAAGCTGGAAAAACGAGCACGGAAGGTGCTACAAATGGAGAAGAAGGAGCAGGAGGACCAAGGGCGGATACGAGATGTGATAGGTGGCTGGGGTGGTGAAAGCGAGCGGGCATTGCGAAAGGTTGCTCAGCGAGGTGGTTCGTAGACGTTGCCTGTTCGATTTCCGTTCAATATAAACATTCTATCCTTCCTAGTTGTCAAACTCTTCAACGCCATTCAGCAATCCCACGCAAATGCGGCTGAAGCCGCAGAAGATGTCAAGGCGGGACGGGGTTCGGGTAAGCCGACATTGCCTGCACCAACGTTCGAGAAGAAAGGCAAGGGGAAGGGGAAGAACAAGGACAACATTGTCGGAAGGGAGAAAGAGCGTACGTCGGCACTTTACTCTTCTACTAAAACCACTAATATCATTCTAGAGACTGTGGGCAAGGACGATTTTTTCGATATGATAAAATCTGGTGGCGTTGTATCCAAAGTATAAATGTTATTTTATTTCTAATTCTTTCTCCTTGCGCAAGAGCTCAGGCTTCGCAATCATTATGCACTATTGTTGATGATTACTATTCAGCCCCTTAAGGCCTTAACGCCGGTGCATGGATAAGACGCCGGTCAATTTTTGGACGCATGGTCATTTTGAGGGTGGCTGAGCGCACTCTCAGATTTCAAATTCATCTAGGACTTTGAACATATAACGCCTGCCGATTTCGCGCACACAATCCGAGAAAGACGAGTACCCCCTATCCAGAATGAATGATCAGCCAGAAGTCTGACAATCTGACATGCCTTGCGGGAAAAAGCACGCCATTTGGGCCTCGTCAAACAACATACCAGCGCTGACACATGACTCTTCGGGTGTATTTAGCGTGCAGACGGCAAGGGGTTGGTTCTTTGAGATGATTTCGTCTGTGTCAACTACGTTGCTCTCTTTGCTCTCATTACTCCTGCCTCCGAACTGGTATCAGGCACCTTTACCTGACGTTTACATACATGAGGCGCATCAGAAGTCCATTGCAATTATAGGAGCCGGAAGTGCCGGCCTCGCCGTCCTCCAAACTGCACTTAACATTTCCGAACGAGACAACCTCGACTGGAAGATTGTACTTTTCGAAGAACGAGAAGATGTCGGGGGTATTTGGTGCGCATCCTTCTATTACATCCACCGCCACGCTACAATGGCCACTAATAACGTCTTGCTGCCCCTACCTACCGTCTGGTGCAACCACAGGTTCCCAGATTCTCGAAATCTCACACCTCCAGACCTGCCGGAAACGCCTCTGTATCCACGCCTTCGCACCAACACGCCTGTTCCGACAATGACCTATCCAAACTTTGTTTTCCCACCTGGGACACCTCTATATCCTCGTCATGAACATATTCTAGAATACCATCGCACTTATGCGAAGCACTTTCACTTACGGGACCATATCCGGTTTAATCATTCGGTCCTCGTTACCGAATGGGAGTCCGATTATGTGGGTATGCCTGACTCAGGGTCGACATTGGAATATAGCGCGATCGCCGGGAGGAAGAGTGGATGGCAAGGGCGCGTGCGAGAGGCCAGGCAAAAAGGAATCGCTTCTACAGGGCGTAAGCCTAGGGGCCGATGGAACGTCACTTATGTTGATACCGTTGGTGGTGGCGGTGACATAAGATCCGAGTTCTTCGACCATCTCGTGGTGGCTTCAGGGAATCATCACATTCCTAAGGTTATTCATTGGCAAGGAGAAGATGAATGGCTTGCGCGTGCCAACGTGGACCAGTTACATAAACGAGAAATTCTGCATGCAATTTGGTATAGGAACCCCGAGGAATTCACTAAGAAGACATTGTTAATTGTCGGCGCTGGTGCAAGTGGAGGGGATATTGCAAGGCAGGTTGTGGATTACACCAAAAAGGTACGTGTCCATTTTAATCCTGCGATGTTGCTTGACGCGTGGTGCCACCTACACATAGACGTACGTTTCTGTCCGGCACCCAGTGGACCCTATCCCTGGAACGGAGTTGGTTGCAGAAATATCACACTTCTCGAACGAAGGAATACATCTTCTTGACGGCACTATACTACAGAATGTGGACACAGTTATCCTTGGCACAGGGTACCAGATTCGCAAACCCTTCCTTGAGAAGGCCGGTCTCGTCAAAGTTGACCCTCTTGCTAGTTCCTCGTCTTTCCGGTCCTCCAAACACCTCACGACGAACGTCAACTATTTATTCCCATTGTACAAACATATTTTCCCGATTCTGGAGGATTTGCCGTTGACAGCTTTGGCATTTGTTGGAGTGCCGATGGGAATTTCAAATTGCCCGTCTGATATTGCGCAGAGTTTGTATGTATTGCACTTGATGAAGCATGGAGATGATATGCTCCCGCAAAGGGACGACCTACTGAAGGAGCTGGATGGGCAGGAGGAGGAGGTGAGGCGAAAGGGATTCGATCCCTATGTCCTAGGCCATCGGTTAGTGTCGGGGACTCAGAGTGATTATCAGGATGATCTCGTGAAATTCCTGAAGGAGAAGGTATGTCTTCTCACGTGAAGTTCAGTCGTCGGTGTTTGATGAATTCTATTGATCGCTGAATTTTATTTTAGGGTCTTATTCGTGAGGATGGAAGGCGTTATGTTGAGTTGTGGCGCAGAGATGCGTTGAAGTATGATTACCTTCGGAGAGGTTGGTTCAGGATCGAAGAACTTGATTTGAGTGAGCAGTGGCTCAAGGGAGTTGAGACAGAAGCACAGTGGGCAAGATTAATGAAACGGATTAATGAATGGCAGCGAGATTGGGAATTAAAAAATAATATCACGTTTTCTGTTGACGAATTTCTTGTTTAAAGCTTTTGTAAAATGAATTATATCTCAACTGAGATCGCATCTCTTCTCCTGCTGCGTAGGATTGCTATACTTATCACACAATTGGGCGACATGTCGCTGCTCCCCATGCCCCATAGTTCTCGAACCACCAGAGATTCAAAAATAGATGGTATCATGTGAGCATTGATTTGGCTTTTTGCCACGAGCTTACCGGGTTTGACAAGGCGGGAACTCTGGCCCTAAACGGCTTCGACCGCCTACCCTAAACCCCGCCTCCCATTTCGTTATAATTCGCCCACCGTCTCTGATTTTTTTTTTCAATGGTTCGTGCCTTTATTTACATTCACAATTCCGTCTTAATCGCTAAGAGTTGGTCTGCTGATTAGCCACCGAAACCTGTGATCAAGAAGGATGAATGGGAGAAGCGCCTGCGAGAGGTCAAGGTGACCAAAGAGTAAGTGTTCAGTCCTTTGCTTTGATTATTGGGATGAAACAAATTATTGGGAATCTCTCCGAGATATTTCGTTGAAGAGTCTAAAATTTGCATGTATTATCTGATCTACCTGTTGACTGTTGCCTCTGGTGAATTGAATCCAAGTCCGGTACTGATGATCTTCCGATATCCACAGGGACTTGAACCGACTAATCATGGATTATCTCGTCATCGAAGGTTATAAATCGGCTGCTGAAGAATTCAGCGAGGAGGCGCACTTGACGCCGCCCATGGACTTCGAAAGTATCGAGAGCCGAATGGATATACGTGAAGCACTCCAGCGCGGCGACGTTGAAGACGCGATTGAGCGTGTGAATGACCTCAACCCCGATGTGAGTATGTTTGCATTTTTGTTTTCCACACTGGGGAGGGGGACACGGGGACGGAAAGGATTCAAACATTTCATGCACCACTCTTAAGCCCATCTAGGGTTGTTGCTGAGAATAACCAAAACTTCAGTCTTCAATATGATCCTCACTCGGTGTGCCTCCTCCCTCAAGCTGTTTATATCTCGTGGCCTTGGATACAGAGATTGACATCAATATTTTTTGACAGATACTTGATAACAACTCGGCACTTTATTTCCGCCTACAGCAGCAGAAGCTAATTGAATACATACGTCAGGGTAGGATAGCAGAAGCACTACAATTTGCGCAAGAAGAGCTTGCTCCTCGGGGAGAGGAACATCCAGAGTTTCTAGCTGAGCTGGAGCGGACGATGGCTTTGCTTGCGTTTGATACGGTAACGAACCCACCGGCGGCGATTGGTGACCTGCTGTCACCTGCACAACGACTGAAGACGGCAGGTGAGGTGAATGCGGCGATCCTCGAGAGCCTAAGCCAGGGTAAGGAGGTGAAATTGGTGGGGTTGCTGAAGTTGCTCTGCTGGGGGGACTCGATGCTGGAAGAGAAAGCCGAGTTTCCGAAGGTAATGTATCAATTCTGTCGAGATGATATAGACACCTGAACGTGTTATACAGCTGAACGTGCAGGAGGGGACACTTGTGGAGGATGGGAAATAATTAATGATGTAGGATAGATAAGTGTAATATAGATAGCTGCAACGTGGTTCGAATCGATTGTTCTTAGCTAACTTGAATCTCTTCCATGCTGTGCTTAGTCAGCTCACCTTTCGTTTGTTAGTTTGCTTTGCGGTCCTGGGTCTCTCGACTCGCCGTTCTCTTTCCCTCTATCCACTTCAATCTTTCTCCTCCTACCACCACCACCGCCGTCCCAGACCTGCCCGAGTCCATCCCTGAGTCTGGTTCTAGCAGCACCCCTCTGCTGTCGCTTTCTCAGCGCTAACCGCCTCGCTTCCCGCCAGCCTGCAACCGTCCACATGTCCGACAACAAGGCACGCAGAGTCCTATATGTTGCCAATCCAGGTTCAGAGTCAGACGAAGGCAGCGACGAAGAGCGTCGCAGGGCACTCCATGGCAGACTTGGTTACCCCACACACAGACGCCCTCCACCCTCGAATGGCCCTCCCTACGGCGCCTTCAAGGTTCCTCAGTCATTCCCACAACCTCCTACTCTCACGACAAACTTTCCGCCCAACAACACTCAGTACCAGACATCACATCCCCCACTTTCCTCACCTTCCACCTCGAGCTCACCCGCCGCCGAGGAATCGACACCACCTCCAAGCACTCCTGCCGTGCCCATTCCACACGTTGATCTTCCCGGGGGGACAAATCCTGCCCCAGAAATGGTCATATCGTCGTCAACAAGTGATCGCGGCGGGATGGATGTTCCACAATCCTCGACCGCGAGAGTCGCCAAACACCTACCCCCCGCCAAGCCTGCCTTTGGTTCTCGAGGGCCACGACAGGCTGATGCCGCAGCCAGAAGGCCCAAAACTGTATGTCCTGCACTCATGAGTCTACCAGGTACCATTGATTCCTGACTATCCCCAAAGTCTCCCACAGTGCCCACCCCCGACCCATATACCTCGCCTTCTAGTAACAGCTCTCTAACACCCGTTGGAGAGCGGGTCCTTATTGTAGTTACATCCGATTCGGAACGATTTGTCACAGTGGACGTTAGTGGTGCCCCAGATCCTGCTTTTATTAGGGAATGTATATTTTCCAAGGTGAGTTGATAAGGTCCTTTGGTTGCTACTGTGATTTACTCACGGATGATATAGTTGAACATATACACAGAGGAGGAGCAGGCTCAGTTCTCGATTTTCCAAACCGAGATTGGAGACTACCAGATGGGCAAATCGCTGTCTGACGAAAAATTGTTTGCGCTTTGTCGCGATCACGGTGATTCCAAAGGCTCACTCAAATTTTTCGTGACACATACACCTGTACCGGAACCCGAACGCTCTCCGCGCCCTCCACACCAACTCCCACCCCAGCAACCATTGTCAACCATCCCTCCTGTCCTTTCCACACACATCCCCGTGACACCACTCAGGCCGGGTAAACGCAGGCCCAGGTCTCGACATGGCAGTGTATCGTCGGCAGCAAGCGAGCATCCATACGAGTCGGCGACAGGTTATGAGGCTGATCTGGATAATCCAGAGAAGGAGTCGCACCGTTCGACATTACGGCCCTCACAGCAAGCATATATAAACAGTTCCGGCCCCCCTCCATCCCCACAACACCGAAGACTCAATAACTCATCAACACTTCCCCAACCGTCACAATCACCACAGCATCTTCCCCGATCCCTTTCACCACCACCACCGCCGCTTCCCCCTCCCTCGTCGCTGCCGGTTCAACCAACATTTACGGATAAATATGGACATATTCTACCTACCCCTCCCCCTCCCCCTCCCCTTTCACCTGCACGAGCCAAATTTCCTATCAATGATGACTCTACCTTTCTCCCCCCTCCCCAATCCAACCTTCGCCATGGACGATCAGGATCTGATGCTGCTGCTGAACGTGAACAGGCTTTCATCAATTCCGAACAACAGCTTGAAGATGTCGCAAGATGGAAGGCTTCGCGGCAGCAGATTCCACCTCCAACAACCCGGCCAGTGCTCCGTTCTGAACCTACAAAGGATGCGCCGAGTCAATTGCCCCAAGCGAAAGAGACACGGCAACGGAAACGAACGCCGACAGATGTTGATGATTGGCAGCATGTTTCCCCTCCTGGTCGTGATTATGATCCATTCCCATCATCCATCTCCGGTTCTAGCCAATTTGGCGAACCTAACGGCAATGGCAATGGTCATAGTCGGATATCTCCTTCAGTAGGTCGGAAACCAATCAATCCAACGTCCCCTCGCGCACGTCCTACCTCTCCGTACACAACTCGTCCACTCATTCCTCCTCCTCCAAGGACACAGCCACCGCCCGTTCCTCCGCATACAAGTGAGACTCGGTCTACACAACGCTCCGCCGGTATCCCTGTTCCCACAGAATTTCTCGTAAGATGGAAAGGCGAAAGCAAAGTGGGCGGTCCCTCTGCGTTCGGCCGCCTTGGACGCGTGAATACCAAGAGCATGGATAGTCTTCGGTCCTCACAGAACCTCCAACCGGGGACCCAGCGTCGAGCGAATGCGCTACCTGTCAGTCGTTCTTCCAGGGATCATCTGGCGTTCTCACCAAGTGGACTCTCCGGCACGCCCAAGTCGTATGAGAATTCCTCTCGGCTACCCATCAATAACACACGGCCACCTCCGACGCAATATAATGGCCCCGAGAGCAGCATGTCACCCCAACAGTCGTATTTGCGGAACAACATGCCGTATTCGAATTCAAATACGATTATCAGCACGTCTCTGTCAATTAGCTCCAATAACACGGAACCATATCCGAGGCCGCAGTCGGCAGCCGGAGATAAAGACGTTACTTCACCTTCGAGCTCGAAGTATGGTGGGAGACAGATGCACTCGCCAACGTATGGGCCTACACTAGAACCTTATGAGTCTGCGCGTTCGCCACGTGCCGCGTCTCCAAGCCGGTCGTACCATCATTCTACGATTATCCCAGGTCCTAGGCCGAGACCAGGAACAGCCGATCGCTCGTTGGATTCATATAACAGCGGATTTGAGACATCACACTCGACGCCACCTCGTTCACCTGTCACTCCCCAAAGCCCTAGACGAGATGCTGACGAACGTGATTTCAAAATCGTCGATGACACGTCGCCGAGGACGTACGTTCCTCATGGGTCGTCTGAGGATACGCTCAACCAGGCGGACCATTCGAGGCTTATGCAGATGATGCGGAACCTCAGTGTAGAAAGCACAGTAATACCACGCTTGAACACCGCCGCTGGTAACAACGATAACCCGACGACAATCTCGATCACTACTACTGCTGCGTCGACACCTCCTTCGAGGGTATCTTCGCCACCGCTGAGCGCGACGAGTAGTGCGATTTATGATATGTATCATGATGAGTCGTCCGATACCGGAGGTGGGAACGGGACTTGGATTAGGAAACCACAAGCACAGCTCCAGGGACACATGGAGGAAAAGCCGAAGCTAAAGGTGCAGATCGAGACATCGGGAGCGAGGCAATCCCCTTCATCAGCGGAGAAGTCGAACCCATCAACTGGCTCAACAGGATCAACTGCTACACTGTTGGCACCACCGTCACTTCCAAATCTGAGGGCAAACTCAAATATGTCTGTGGCGTCGTCATCGTCGTCGTCTTCTCATGGGAGCTCGACGAAGGTCGGCGGATTATCAGAGATGATGATGATGCACGAGAAGGATGAGAGGGGAAGGGGAAGGGACAGAGAAAGAGAAAGAGAGCTGGAGTTGGAGTGGCAGAGGGAACAAGAAAGAGAAAGAGCGACGACGACAGAAACGTTTGTTGATGACAAGGATGGTTGGGCACTACGTCCTCCCCCAGAAGCGGTGTACGAGCGGTTAGAACACTATTTCCGTGGTCATGACTTGGACAAACCTGTCATCGAAGCAACTTCAGGTGGTACCTCGCCAACCTCCACAGAGCCTGTGGCACCGCCTCCAGTTGCTCCCAGCAACATCGACAAAGAACGAGAGAAGGCAAGGACCAGGTCAAAGAAGTCAATTAGATATGTGGCAGAGGACGCGAAGAGGAGGATCGACAGGACTTCCAAGGCTGACTCAACATACTCAAGTACGTTCTTGAAGAGAAGGAATACCAAGTTCTGGGGTGGGAAGTTGGAAGAAGTTATGACGCATCAGGCTAAGCCTTCAAGTACCAGTTCTGCGTCGTCGTCATCGCCAGATTCGCCATCTAGCGGAGGTGGTAAGTACCGCCTTCCTATGCTCATTTCTCCATGTCTGATGTGCTATATTTGTATATGAAGATACTTTCAAGTGGGTTCGTGGCGAACTCATCGGAAAGGGGACGTATGGCCGTGTGTATCTTGCTATGAACGCAACGACAGGAGAGATGATTGCTGTTAAGCAAGTAGAGTTGCCTCAGACAGCAAGTGACAAGTATGACTCGCGACAACACACTGTGGTGCAAGCATTGAAGATGGAATCGGAGACGTTGAAGGATCTTGACCATCCGAATATCGTACAATATCTTGGGTTTGAGGAAACTACGGATAATCTGAGCATGTGCGTGAAAACTTTTCTTGAGTAGAGATGGGCAGTCGATATTGATGAGCTGCTTTTGTTCTTCACAGCTTTTTGGAGTATGTCCCGGGTGGCTCGATCGGCAGTTGCCTACACAAGCATGGAAGATTCCACGAAGATGTTACAAAGTCATTCACATCCCAGATTTTGAGCGGTCTTGAATACTTGCACGACCGCGGAATTCTGCACCGAGTAAGTAGGAATCTTGGTAATCAAGGGTGAAAGAAATGAATGACACCCTGTATCCAGGATCTGAAAGCGGATAACATCCTCGTCGAGATGTCTGGCACCTGCAAAATTTCCGATTTCGGTATCTCAAAAAGAACGGATGACGAAGCAGGAGGTGCATTCACTGCTATGCAAGGCACAGTATTCTGGATGGCACCCGAGGTCATCAACACGCAGAAGAAGGGGTACAATTTCAAAATTGACATTTGGAGTGTGGGTTGTGTCGTGCTGGAGATGTGGGCCGGTATGAGGCCCTGGATGGGTGAAGAGATGGTTGCTGTTATGTTCAAGGTACTTGGTCATCTGCTATTTGGCACGAATGGCTGTTGCTCATACCGGTCATTTTAGCTTTACCAAAATAAACTGCCGCCGCCAGTTCCCGATGATGTGCACTTGTCACCACTCGCTGATGACTTCAGGACGAAATGTTTTGCCATGTAAGTTGTTGCCTTTTTCACCGCAATTATAACAGCCTAAATTTTCTATACAGAAACCCGGAGGAGCGGCCCAGCGCAGCGGTACTCAGAAAACATAACTATCTTGCTTTGCCACCAGGGTGGCAATTCAACGGATTTACATAGGATATTTTTTTTTCAATTACTACTAACGCACATTATCTTTCATGAATGTAGTCTGATATTTCTGTTATTTCCTTCCTCCCCCCCTTTCCTCGTGTCGTCTCTCTCTTCATGGCATATGTCCTTTCTTGAATCTCTGTTCAATTGTTTCTTTCAGTTTCCTCATTCAAGCCCAATTCATTCATCAGGCAGGTTGTCCCATTATAATTGTTGCTAGTATCAACATCTTCCCGTCCTCTCTTTTGCGGTTCACAACTACATGTTTCGCGTTATAGCCCTACGTATGGTAACAAACTTCGTGTAGCCCAATTAATGCGCCCCTTAATGACATTAGTGACGTCATTGTGTATTTGAGGTTGAAAGTGTGGGGCCGAGGAGGCCTGCCTTCTGCACACTCCCCCTGTTCCCCTATTACTATTACTAACCACGATGGTAGCGCACCCAGGTATACGTCGAGAATCTGCCAGGGAACCCAAACCAGCAAAGAATGAGTCTGACCTGGCAAAGGCCGCAGCCGCCACAATGATTCAACGACTATGGAGAGGGAGACGCAATAAAGTGAAGGATGAGTTCCTAACCCCCGAAATACGGTGGATAGACGTAATGACACAAGCGAAACTACAGGTGAGGGACGGTGCTTGTTCCACTCAGTGTCCTTCATTCGTCTTGTTGTTGACTATCATGTTCGGGGTATTCTACGTCGGACACCATATAGGTTGATAGAGAAGCTGCGTTCAACGGGAAGAACTCCCCCTCACAGAGGTGGCGGCGGGTTGTATTCATGTGCTCGAGGCTGAGAGATCAGAATCGGATGCTGAAGGGCGTGACCGGGTTAGATGTTGAGGATGTGGAGGTCAAGCAACTCGAAACGCAGCATTGGCTAGAGTTGATTGATGGGTAAGTTCCTCTCATTCTCATGCACCCATTTGTCGCCGGAAGAATAGATCTTGCGGACGCTCATGCGTTCAACCCTCGTGTTGATCATTGTGATATATAGAAAGCACAGGTATGGATCTAATTGTGAGTCCCTTTACTCGGTAATGTTCGGGGCTGTTCACGGGGCTTTGATGCTAGTGAAGGTACGCCATTCAGGGTAAATGAACAGCAACTAGTTGACTCTTTTGAATGGCCAGTATTACCATAAGTATTGGATGGACGACGATACTCTTGACAATTTTTTTCAATGGCAAGTACCATGGGACCCGAACCAGAGAAATAATACCTTATTCGGGCAGGCTGGACCACGGCAATGGGAAAAACCTCTCGCTGGACGAGTGCCCCAGAGAACGATTAGAGAAGGAGGTTCGCAGGCCATACGGTTGCACAGGAATATCATGCTAACTCGGACTTTACACGACTAGAAAATAATGTTAGTTTGCCTCTACGACTCTATCCTCAGTGCTAAACTGGTCAAAAGTTACCTATCAACAGAACAGCGTGAGTAGTTCTATTTACGATGAAACAAATACCCGAACAGGACTTTGCAGGACTTAATTATCTCGTGAAAATAAGCGAGGACGGGAGATGTCTTTGGGCCAAGAATAATCAGCCGATTGATACAACAGCTGGACATTGGAAAGATGCTGGGGACGGTCAAGGGATTGTGCCTTTGAACATGCCAGAGAGGCACCGCAGACTCCGAGTACCCAAACGAATGAGACCTGAACTATCCCCTTCGTCGAGTGTCGCGTCAACGCAAGAGAATGCAGCAACTCACTACGCGGGAGAAGAGAGAGCACGATACCCCTGGACAAGGGTCCTGCGGAGATTCTTTACGCCGAGAGGGGTGATGGATCGGCTTCTGAGGAAGACTGTCAAGCGGAATACGTGGATCTATGTTTCGGTACGTCAATTGACCTGATGATGGGGAAAGGAAGCCTGAAGATCTTTTATTAGGACAAGCATTGTATGTCGCTTACCACTGATCGTTTTTTTCCACCTCACAATTGATGTCGGTAACGTGCAGTTAATATATTCATCGGAATCAAGGGTAATGATCTGGAAGCAAAAATATCTGGAACACACTGATGGCTAATTACCGTGCATATCAATCCCTCAGAGACTGGCGCATTTCAACACGCATCCTTCACCGCTGGTGGGATCGTAACATCAGCAGGACTAATTACAGTCAAGCAAGGTCAAATTCACACGTTGTCGCCACTTTCTGGGCATTACAGGTGACCCATATCCCACATTCATACTAAAGCAGCTGAATCAAACGTAATGCATCATGCAGGACTTCCATTGATGTATGTGGTGTTTGAACATTCATCAAGAAGTTCATCTCCTGAAACTTTGATCTAGCACTTTCATAAATTTATCAAAGTGCTGCAAGAACGGGGTGTGGATACCAGCAAGGTCAAGATAAGCAAAGCGGAAGCGGCACTTTGGGGGTAGGTGTTAAAACCACTTGCCAAGTTAATCGAGACTTACAACGCCGAAATTTAGGGTCGAACATCTTGCGCGGGCAAGGAAAAAGGAGAAGGAGGTGGTGGGAGCTGGGAAGCAGAAGGTCAAGTCAATCTTGCGGACAGACAAGGGTGTGAAGCAGAGGAAGCCACCTCTGGAAAACCAGGAATAGGCTTTTCACGTATATCTATCTGGTCAGGGACACGTGATTATCTCCCTTATTTCTTGAAATACACGATGGAACAGGATACCAATTATAGGATATTGTTGTGGATCACCTGTCTCCCGCCTGCAGTTCAAACTCAAAGGCTGTCGGTCTAGAAATGATAGATGCCAGGGGCTGGGAGCCAGGGGCGAGGGTGGCTTGAGATGTTGATCATAGTGTGTTCGATGTATTGATTGGGCATTTATCTGATCGGGAGGGCGGACCCGCATACTCTGGGTTACACGTCGCGCGAGTGACGAAAAAAAATGTTCCTCAATGAAATGACGGTTTGATATGTCAAGCAGCTGTATTCAATTCCTGTAGTTAATTTTCTTGGTATAGGGGATCAGGCGAGCTTGACGTGGAATAGTTTCATGCTCTTGACCATGCACTTTGGAAATCAGATACACCGACAGGGAGGGCAGCCTGTAATCGTGTCAGTGGATGAAGGGAAGACGTGATGTAACTTGTGCGACCTCTTCATCGTAATCCGTCCATTCGTCATTCGCGGACTCCAACTCTACCTCAGGGAAGCTCGTACCCTTTCTACCTACACACTTCCAGGTACCCTGGGTATACGATGGTTCAGATAATGGGCTAATATGGATGAGGCAGTACTGGCGAACCTTAGGATCAAACCCGGTGAACTCGAGACCTCGACACTCTATGACTAGCAGGGGCTGCAATTGGGCGTTCTCGGAAGTATAGGGTTTGATTTTGTACGACGTATCAAATTTTGCAGAGCTTTCTCGTTTACCTGACCGGATACTGATGAATACTGTATATATGTGTGGTAATGATACAGCTTACACAAGCCGCATCTCCAGACGAAGTGTGCGGTATTATGTTTGCCCCCGGAGACTTCATGTTCCTCCTAGTGAGTGCTTGAGTTGAACTGATTTCGTAAAGGATTATTGTCGTACGACGCGGTTTAGGGATACGAATTTCGGGTGTACTTCGTTGCAGCTGGTGCATTTCACCTAAAAGTCAGCCTTATGAGAGGTATTTGTGCCGGGGGTTTTTGCAGATCACGGACTTGAAAGAAATACTCAAAGTCCTCCGTAGCAGGCTGGAGTTCAGTAACGTTCTCGAGTTCCGCTTTGATGGAGAGTTGTAGACGCTAAATCGAACCTGTTCTTAGAAGTCAGTGGTCGGAAAGGAAGAGTAACGTACGACCATTATGGATGCTATGTGTGATATTAGATATCTTGCATTGCATGGCGCTATGTCATTATTTATATCTAAAGGTAATGACAATCATACACAGCGGGCCGGTCCGGACGCCCAGAATCTCTTTGCGTGACTTGGCGCGTTCGTGACTGACACTTTTTCGTCCAAGTGTTCTAGCGAATTGAGGACCACTGGGCGCGCATTCAGTATGGTGTCCCCACTCTCAAGTCTTGCTCGACGTTCTTTGCTCAGTTATGCTTCTGCCCAATGCTCGTCGTCATCGTCGTCTATAAAGCCTAGGCTCTTCAGCACGTCCTCGCCTGCCTTGGCGCGCCGTTCGAAGCTCGAAGAGGATGTTTCCGTCGATGAACTTATGGATTACCTCAATGAGCCTGCGGAAACCATTGACTCGCCTTCTTCTGGACATCTAGTTCTACAGGAGCAACGGATACTGAGGCATTACCTCCGGTTAATCGAACATGAAATGCCACAGTTAGTTGGTATGTATCATACTCTTGATGTGTGTGCATTGACTAAAAACTAATGATGCATTGTCAAGCTCATAGAAAACCGTTTGTGCCACCGACCTCTGTGCAGCCCCTCATTGTGCGGTCGGTTGACTACTTAGGCCAAGAGCATCCTATACAGAACAAGAAGGCTATAGTCGTAGCTGTGAATGATTTGCCGCTCAAGGATGACATAGCGAAGAAGAGGTTGATGCTGCTCGCTGGTCCTCGATGGACGCCGAACCCACCTGCAGATGCTGGAATAAGCAAGTACGCAGACTGGGGACATGGGTTCATCAAGATTGCTTGTGAGGATTATCCTCAACCAGCAATGAACCTCAAATGGATTAGTGATACTCTGGATAAATTGGTTGAGAGAGCCAATGTGAGTTCTTTTTGACTCTAAGCATAAATAGGGCTAATATAGTCATGGAATCAGGTGTCTGACCAGACCTGGGAAGAACTCCCGGTCGACTTGCGGCATGTCATTGCCAAGTCCCGTAAAGCAAAGAAAGGCGAGCACCTGCGGGGCAGAATTCTTGCTAAACCTACTATCCGTGACTTCCCAAAGGAGTGGCTACCGAATACTTCTGCTAATGAGCAGTCTATGTTATCCTCGTCCTAATTCTAATAGACCGTTGTTTTGCCTTGACATCTGTGGTTGTGATGAGAGAAATAAACTTCAAGCCACGCCTCAGTGTCATCTACTAGACTGAACGAAACCAGTTGCACCAATCTTGCGCAGGTATGTAAGGTCAGTTGTGTTGCGACGCGCGAGCTGCGCTAATTCTGTCTCTTGTCCACGCAGTGCCTCAAGTTGCATTCCATGAGCGCTCCTTGTCTTGTATAAAACGGATTCGAATATGAGGGGAGTGCAAATCGTCCGTCATGAACATTTACCGAATCGGCAGATGCTCAAGTGGCCCTTCGTGTTATCTACTACTATCGATACACTGACCGCAGGCACTCGATGGGACCGATTCATAAGCGGCGGCGGTTGATGGTCGACGCAATAGGGGTCGCCGGTTCGAATGACCTTACATCGGTTGTTGACAGCGAGCTTATTGGACGGCAGGCTATCCTCCTCGACGAGCCATTGTGGCGCATGGATGGGAGGGTTCTACGACAACCCCTGGGCCAACGTAGTTATAATTATGATCGCATGGCATTCTCTCGAGGGGAGAAGACGGTTTTAGGTTCTGCTGATGACGAAGCATTAGGATATTATTGGGCAATGGACCCGGGGCTAGAGGTCCGGCAGGAACATCGGAGAGTCTGGAGAGGGCGCTGTGCAATGACACGGCTGTCAAATACACCGGAGACTACTATAGCTGGAGGGGAACATTCTGGGGCTTCGGGTATTGACCTGCAGGTCCGGTCTCTTGTGGGAGAGGGAATATCTGAAGGACTGGCAGAGGAGATGTACCACAAGTATATTGACGAAGAACAATGCTGTGAGCTAGGGGGCTGGTTGAATGGAAGCTAGACTATATATGAACTACGCTTGTAGAGGTTCAGGAGATTTTCCGAGCTCCTTTCATCTTTGATAAGTATTAAAGCGGAGAGAGTGTGGAAGATAGATTTGTGCTAGACCACACGCAAAAGGCGTGCCTTGGGATAAAAGTACATAGCAGAAGAGGACAAACGGGCACTCAATGACAACACACAGCCGCAAAAGCCACAGTCGAGGACAGCTCTCATGGGTAAATTCACTCGGGGGTGCTGGTAGAATTTGCTCACGGTCGTTTAGTCCCTGCTGCTGCCCAAGCCAAAATTGGACATGGCCTATGCCACGGAGACCAAACAAGACCAACATCGCCCGACTTCTTTCCTCCCTCCCATTGAACTCAACTTAAAAGTAATTTTCACCCTCTCTCTTTTCTTCCTCCCTCACGCCTTGCTAGATGTCGGACTCGTACGTCTCCTCACACGACATCAACGTTCCTAGCCACAATGGCTTCCCCAATGGCTCAGAGGCCTCCTTCGGCCAACCCCATATCCCCACCGTCCCCATAATCCGCAAAAAGCTCATGGGCTACGTCGGCTTCGCCAATCTTCCCAACCAGGTACACCGTAAGAGCGTCCGCAAGGGCTTCCAATTTACTACCATGGTCGTTGGTGCGTTTTTTCTCTCACTTTTTGCTGTCATGTTCAGGGTCTCAACAACGACACTACTTCGCGTTGCCACGCGTCACAGGCGAGTCCGGCCTTGGAAAATCTACTCTCATCAATACCCTCTTCAACACCGTTCTATATCCCCCCAAGGTTCCCTTGGCACCCTCAGAGGAGAGGCCCAAAACGGTCGCCATTGAGAGCATTGGTGCTGGTGCGTCTATATTTATCCCGAGTATGCGGCCACGTATCAAGACCACTCTTCACTTTACGTATAGATATCGAAGAGAATGGTGTTCGTCTGCACTTGACTGTTGTTGATACTCCGGGCTTTGGCGATTTTGTCAACAATGATGACAGGTGACGCGGTCTTTTATGCCCTTGTAATACAGAGTGTCCTGATGCGTTGTTTCGTGTCTTTCAGCTGGAGGCCTATTATTGAAAACATCGAGTCCCGCTTTGACTCATATCTGGAACAAGAGAACCGCGTTAATAGGAGCAAGATCGTTGACAACCGTATCCATGCCTGTTTGTACTTCATTCAACCTACTGGTCACTCGTACGTATTACTCTCGTTATTTCACATCATTTACTTGTGTTGATGCGCAAATCACAGCCTGAAGCAGCTTGATATTGAGGTCATGCGTAGACTACACACTAAGGTCAACCTGATCCCCATTATCGCCAAGGCCGATACTCTCACGGATGAAGAAGTTCTTCAATTCAAACAACGTGTTCGTGATGGTTTCATATGTCTTCATCTATCACTTCACTGACGCGTTCTATAGGTCCTTGCCGATATTGCCCATCACAATATCCAAATTTTCCAAGCGCCTACCTACGAAAATGAGGATGAGGAGACTATTGCCGAGGCCGAGGAAATTGCTAGCAAGATTCCCTTTGCTGTTGTTGGCTCTGATCAACTCGTCCAGACTCCTGATGGTCGCCACGTCCGTGGTCGTGCCTATCCTTGGGGTGTGGTTGAGGTTGATAATGAGGAACATTGCGACTTTGTTAAACTCCGCCAGATGCTTGTCAGGACCTACATGGAGGAGCTACGTGAGTATACCAACGATGTTCTTTACGAGAACTGGAGAACAGAGAAGCTCCTCAGCATGGGTGTCGCTCAAGATTCTTCCGTCTTCAAAGAGATCAAGTATGTGTCTGTAAAACCTGATTTCACATTCCGCTATCCTTACACAATTCTGTTTCAAGCCCTGCTGCTAGGTTGCAGGAAGAGCGCACTATGCATGAGGCCAAGCTTGCCAAAATGGAGGCTGAAATGAAGATGGTCTTCTCACAGAAAGTGCAAGAGAAGGAAGCCAAGCTCAAGCAATCCGAGGAGGAGCTCTATGCTCGTCATAAGGAGATGAGGGATGCCTTGGAGAAGCAGCGATCTGATCTTGAAGAGAAGAAGAGGAGACTCGAGAGTGGTCGGCCGCTGACGCCCGAGAAGGGATCCGTGAGTCGCTTTATCTTAACTTTTTTATCAGCATTAGACCAACGCATCACTCTTCAGACTCAAAGGAAGAAGGGCTTCCTCCGTACGTAAAACGGGTATTGTTAACCTGCGTCATCAAGTCCGACATTTTCTTTTCTTCCTGGAACCCTCTAATGTTGACATTCTCTGCCCTTACTTCGCGAGGCCTTTGTCTTCATTGTATATCACCGGCTATATTATCTCTTCTACCCGTCTTATCTTGATTCCTCGCGAACAATACCACGCTCGTTACTATGGATATCCCCGTTCTTCTGCTATTCCACGTTTTAGTACTCTTCGCCTTATTTTTTTTGTTACTGGAGTTGTCATAGGTTGGTCCTCCTAGTGATAACAATATACCATGGTTTGCAGCGATATATTGCAAGTGATGGGTGTCGGATCGATGGCGAGCCCCAACATGCGCACACAAAGCTGTGTATTATCTCATCCAATTTACTTTCATCTTTCCTCATTACCTCTGCTATGGCCGACGTTCAGGCGGTACTATCTGCTCTCCAAGTATTCAACGGTGCACCCGACAAGACATCACTAGAAGAAGCAAACACCTGGCTCCAGGATTTTCAGCATTCTGTAAATCATCTTTCGCCTTGGACAAAATCACGACCAACTCCTCTGACTCTGTCTCAACGCACACTCTCTCTGCCCTAGCCTGAGGCATGGACGACCTGTAATGTCCTCCTCCTCTCACCCGACGCCCCGGCTCCAGCGAAACTCTTCGCTGCACAAACCTTCCGCACAAAGGTTGGTTCTTTCGAGATTTATCGCGATGCAAAGTGCTTGATGGGTGTGATGTTCACTTGGATCATTGTTACTATTCATTAGGTAACCTACGATATGGATCAAGTCAGCTCTGAAAATCGGATGGCGTTGAGAGACACGCTCCTGGCTGCCCTACAGACATACCATACAGGACCTCGCACTATAATCGTGCAGCTATGTCTGGCTGTGGCGGGGCTGGCTCTACAATTGCCTGCTTGGGAAAATCCTGTGCAGACGATGATAGAGACATTTGGGAAGAATCCGGCTACAGTACCAGCATTTTTACAGTTCTTGACGTTGTTGCCAGAGGAGCTGAACACGAATACGCGAATTCCCCTGACGGTGAGCGCCACTATTTGAGGCGGAGGTTCTTTGATATAGATTTTTGATGTTGCGGCAATGCAAATAGGATGAAGAGTATGGGGACAGAGCGCCAAAACTTTTGACACGGAATGCGCATAAAGTGTTGGATATTCTATCAATGTACATCCAGGCTCAAGGTGCTCACTCTCTATTTTTGATGCCCTTCTGGTCTCTGATTCCCAAGTTGATGGCACCTAGGAGTTACGACTGTCATTCAAAGAGAGATATTCGATTGCCTAAGAAGTTGGTTGGTAGCAGGGGAAGTTCCTCCTGTGGACTTGGTCAACACCCCTCTCTTCACATTTGCCTTCGAAGCCCTTGACATCGATGACTTATTCGACATCGCCATTGACGTTCTTTGTGAACTCGTGAACGAAACTCAGGAGATTCAGGAAAACATTCACGTCATTCAGGTTGTCCTCCCAAGGATCATTGACCTCAAATCAAGGCTTGTCACCGACCACGATGATGCAGAGAAATTCCGAGGCTACACGCGCCTTTTCTCGCAAGCAGGGGAGACCTACAGGACATTACTTGTGGAAGATCCGGACATGTACTATCCTTTGGTGACCGCGATAGGAGAATGCTCCGCGTATCACGATCTGGACATTGTTCCTATCACGTTTCCTTTTTGGATGCGCGTGGCTCAGATGCTCGGAAAGAAAGCGACTGTGCCGCCATTCTTCCAGGATGCGTACAAGACGTTGATGAGCGTCATCATTGGTCATCTACGCTTCCCTGCTGATGTATCAACGCTCACGGGTCAAGAAGCGGATAACTTCCGTTCGTTCCGACATGTCATGGGCGATACGTTGAAGGACTGCTGCGCGGTTCTCCGGACAGACACATGCTTGCACGCAGCATACCAGTTAATCACCGCTGCTCTTGCAAAAGGGCCCAATGTTGTCACCTGGCAGGAGATTGAGGCACCTCTGTTCGCAATGAGGTCTATGGGTGCAGAAATCGATAATGGGGATAAAGTCGCTGTCCCGAAAATCCTCGACCTTATACCACAGCTACCGAGTCACCCTCGAGTGCGATATGCTTCGTTGTTGATCATTGCACGGTACACGGAATGGATCAATGAACACCCAGAGTATATTCATACTCAACTGCAATATATCTCAGCCGGGTTCGAGGACACAGATGCTGAGGTTAACGCCGCTGCTGGACAGGCATTGAAGTATCTCTGTCAGGACTCTAAGCAGGTGTGTACCGAACCATGACGACCATCGTATTGGGTATAATTGACGGGCTTGCGCACAGCATCTTGTTGACTTCCTTCCTACATTACACAATTTCTTGAAAACCACAGGCTTCAAATTGATACAGGATGATCGTCGACAGGTCTATGAGGCTATTGCCCATGTTATTTCAGCTATGCCTATGGAACGTGCTGCAGAATCTTTGCGCACCTTTGCACTTGACATCCTGGCATTAGTCCACGGTGTTACTACGAAACCAAACCCAGCTAAGGAGGAGCTTGACCAGGCTAGCAGTGAGTAGATGTTTTTCCTGCTGACTAGCCCCAGATTAAATCTATGTAGATGGCCTCGAAAACCTCGAGACCATGTTTTATGTTATCCGCAGCTTTGGCGAAGACCTTCCGTCCATCTGCCAGAACAGCTGCGGCGAAGCCTGGGCGGTATTCGACAATTTCCTTCTCAAATTCGGAACAAATTACGACCTTGCGGAACGAGCGACGCGAGTGATCAGGCATGGAATCACTTTCTTCGGAAATGCGGGGCTCCCTGTGGCACCTTCTGTCGCCGCAAGGATGTCACAAGGATTTGATGCGACTGGCATTCCCAGTTACATTTGGATCGGTGGGAAGATTGTATCGAGGTATGGGGACGAGAAGCAGAACGTGGAGTTGCAGACGGCAATCCGTGGAATGTATGAACATGTGTCGAAAAAGGCCGTTTCCATTTTGTCGGTGAAAGCGCCAGGCGATATACCAGACGGTGAGCCGCTGATACGTTATGCGCCCTATATTGAGGCACTAATTCGTCATGTAGTTCTTCAGGACTATATCCAGATGCTTCTGCCGCTGGTGGACATCACTCCTAACATTTTCTTCGACCAGAATATTTTCCCATCCGTGTTCCGCGCATCCTTGGCAGGTTTGACGGTTGTCCACAGTGACATCGTTTTCGCTACGCTGGACCTGTTCCGAGCAATTATCATGCATGAATGCCTGAGACCTGATGCATCCGGAGCTGAATATACCCAATGGGCAACTGTGATACGAGGCGTTGTCCGCGAGCAAGGATACGATTTAACGGGGTACCTATTGAGTGGGATGATTGGGGAGTTTCCTGAAGATGCGATTGCGAATGTAGTGTCTATTTTCCGTGTGATGACGACGATGTTTTCGCAGGAGATGGTTCAATGGCTGCCCGGCGTCTTACAGCAGTTACCGTCTGCATCTGCTCCTAATCAAGCGAAGAGCCAGTTCCTCGTGGACTTGACTGCGTGCGTCCTTCCATCTCCAGAAATACTCGAGCTTGGATTACTGATATATTATCCAGTGCTGTCAACGAGCGGAATTACGACAGAGTCAAGTATTCCATCCTCACCTTTAACAGAACGTCGCGAAAAGCTCGTGAAAGAAGGCGTGTAGGACTGTAAAAGTACGGTTTATCTGGTAGGGGTTGTACATTTAATAATGACCAAGGTAATCTTTCTTATTCGGAAATCTCGAAATGTCTTGTGTGGCTAGTGTGTCTTTTGTTTATGAGGATCAATCAAAGAGATATCTAGTAGCTGGTAGTTAGGTTTATCTGCATCAAGGTTAAGTGACACCAGACATTGCGTGATATTCATCGTTGCGAATAAAATTCCGTATGCAGCCCAGTCAAGACTTCTTTTGAAGAGGTTGGGAACGATCAGCTGGGTATCTAGCTTGGGAAAGCAGAATGACGTAGGAACGATTCGGTAGAACTGCTGCCGGAAATAGCAGAAAATGTAAGAGAACAAACAGTTATAAACATATTCCGTCTACCTCTTCGTGCTCTGCTGTCCCTATTCCCAATACTCCCTTCATGATGCTACGCCATGCTGGCCAATCTCTCGTAACTTCCGGTGCGCACCCCTCTTTTATTGAGATTACTATTGCTAAGTCGTTTCTGTTCATACCAAGCAGGACGCCGGGCGTTCTCTCAGTCTGCCTCAAGGAGGAGCTATGAGGATACAATTAAGAATCTGCTAATACACAAAGATACCAAAGTTTTGTGTCAGGGACTGACGGGTAAAACTGTAGGTCTTATGTCTTTCAGTATGTATCCGAATCCAACTTATGGTATTCTGCGCGGTGTAGGGAACCTTCCATGTGAAGGAAGCCTTGGCGTATGGCACCAAGATGGTTGGAGGTGTTTCGCCCAAGAAAGCTGGCCAGACACATCTCGGACTACCAATTTTTGGCAGCGTTCGTGAGGTGCGTTATGAGCTCCTTGAACCGTCTACGTAGGACATACTGCTAATGCGCTCAATTGGTTACCGGTTTAGGCCGTGAAGGAAACTCAACCCGACGCGTCGATCCTCTACGTCCCACCCCCCACAGCTGGTGATGCGATTATTGAAGCTATTGAAAGCGAGATTCCGTTGATTGTGTGTATTACGGAGGGTATCCCCCAGTCCGATGAAATCCGAGTGAGTGGTGGGGTGTTACTTGGTGTTGAAAGTCAGCACCGAAATTGACTATTCGGGTTGCAGGTTATGAACGCTCTCAAAAGCCAGTCGAAGTCTAGGTTGGTTGGTCCTAACTGTCCTGGAGGTGAGTTGCCAGGCTTGCCTTAAGTTTGCGGAGGAGTGAACGACACTACTTTCTCCACGGATTGTTGCACATTTTCCACTCCGTCTCAAGTCACTGACTGCGGATCCGCATAGTTATCAACCCTCTTGGTTGCAAGATGGGCATTCAACCCGGTCACATCCATAAGCCCGGAAAGATCGGTACGCGTACTCTGATACCAATCCTCTCTACTCCGTTAAACTTCTGTCGTACTCAGGTATCGTCTCCCGTTCTGGCACACTTACCTACGAGGCTGTCGCTCAAACGACTGGTGTCGGCCTCGGTCAATCCTTGTGTCTCGGTATTGGTGGCGACCCCTTCCCTGGCACACAACACATCGATGCCATCAAGGTCTTCCTCCAAGATCCCAACACCGAGGGTACGCATCAAGGAATGATTGAATATAACGTGAATTAACAATCTACCGCAGGTATTGTCATCATTGGTGAAATTGGTGGTTCCATGGAAGAGGAAGCCGCCGCTTATATTGAGGAATTCAATAAGAAGCTTGCGAAACCCAAACCCATTGTTGGTTTCATTGCTGGCCGTACTGCGCCTCCCGGACGTCGTATGGGCCATGCAGGAGCCATCATTGCTGGTGGAAAGGGTGGTGCAGATGATAAAGTCAAGGCCCTCGAGAGGGCTGGTGTGATTGTCACTAACAGTCCTGCGAAAATCGGTTCTGAGATGTTGAAGGTCAGCTAAATTAGTGTTTTATGGTAATCAAAGACACTAATATTTGAATTTACAGGCGATGCAGGCCGCTGGATTGGCATAAAGAATCATATTAGTGCCTAGAATTGATTAGATTCGACTTGGATACCTTGTCGATACATACCGTTCATTTATAATATTCCTCTCCTCGGAATGGATTTCTTAGAGACCTGGGCTTACATAAGGGGAGGACCCTCGATTTCCAGTGTGCAATCGACAAAGCTGATTTCCTCCCTCACCTCAATCGAAAATCGACGCATTATTGACCATACACGTTAATAGGCTAAACAGAGAAACGTATGCCTTCTCCGAACTTTGAGGCCGCCGCGGCATACTTATCAGCTGCCCCATCTTTGTCCAAAGTCTCGAACACAACCAAGCTGGAGGTGTTGCTGTTAACTGCTTATTCCCTCGGCTGAGCCTGACCAAACGTTTTATTTTTCTAAAAATTGTCCTATCACTTTCAAACGACAATCACGCACGACGACACCATGGGGGTCCTTAGCTGTATGGGCTCTTCAAATATGTAACTGTCGGACCGACACCCACAAACTCCCGTCCGTCCATATTTGATATGACGGGGAGGGCAAAATGGGACGCCTGGAGTGCAGCTGGAAAGACCTATACCCAGGCACAAGATGCAGAAATGCAGTATTTGGGGCTGGCGAAGGAGCTAGGATGGGACGAACAGGCTACCACCTCAAAACAACATACAGCAACTTCTACGACAATTCCGTCAGAATCGTCAAGCAGCAAAGGAAAAGAAGAAACGAGCGAAGACGAGGATGGAGATATTTGGGATTCTGAAGAGGACGTTGCGCAACAAAGTGGAGGGGGGCTCGGGTGTGCGGTCAGCACGATGGCGTATACGAAGGAGGCGAGCGAAAAGACTCTGCATGGATTTGCGGTGGAGGATGATCTGAAAGGGATTAAGGATCTGTTGTCCCTGGTCCCGGATTTGAATTTGAATGAATTAGACGAACATGTGAGTAGAACATTTTCAATGAATACAAGTACCTCCTGTTGAAGACTTTTGATTGAAGGGGTATGCGCCGTTGCATCTCGCGGCGGATAGAGGTCACTTGGACATCGTAAAGTTCCTTCTGAGCAAAGGAGTTGACAAATCAATAAAGGTATTCGCACCCCATTTTTCCGTGAACGTTGGGATAAGTCTTGATTTTCTGCCTGATAGGATCCTGATGACATGACCGCACTGGAACTAGCGCGCATAGTGGGACACGGAGAAATTGTATCACTTCTTTCCGAGTAGCATATAGTCAATGTACAAAACCAAATATGCATAGCGGAGGAAAGGAACCATGCTTTTACGATCCGGACCCCTCGAATAGTCTTTCCGTTCAAAACCTCACAACCTCCTCTCGGACTCGACTTGTTTGGTGCGCGTCTCCATTAGAATATTACAGCTGGTGTAGGAGTATTATATATCGCTCTACGATGACTGGGTAGTGGGTTTGGGGGTAGCCTTGGGTCGGGCAGCAGGCTTCGTTCGTGTCGACGTCGAGTTACGAATTAAACTCGGGCCTGTAGCTTTTGTATGATACGGTGACCCAGGTTTCAAAATACCACCCTAGCAGACAATGTTAGAACCCATAACCTACTCGCCCAATCTTTCCGGAACACATACCAGCTCAAGCAATCCCACAACCGACTTTGATGGAACGGCACCAGCGTGCAGCCAATATCTAATCCTATCCGCACTCCATTCCAACGTCTTTTTCCCTTCCGGACTGTCAATGCGCGGTTTGTAAATACCGAGCAGTTCGGCGGGTTTGGCGTTACGAGCCTTGCGGTGGTCAATGGCAACGAGTTGGAAGAAGCGGTTATTGCGAATGCCATGCACAGCGAGCCTGAGTCTTATAGCCATGGTAATGGAAAGAGTCGACTTTCAAGTCTGAAGATAAGGAGAGACTTGGACTGAAGAATGTTATGTGGACCATGGGCAGAACGCGACCTCGCCAAAATTGTGGACACGTGACCTTCCGGGTCCATATTACACTGTAGTCTGCTCTTTGAAAAGTCACAATGGAAAATATTCAGAAGGTCCTGTTTCGTCAAATCCCTATCATGTTGGAATCGAGTTTATACACCGAATTCAGGTTGAGTTCCCTGATATACACTACGATTTCAAAATACAAAACCTTCGCAGTCCCCAACTCCGGTAGTGTATACATCCAACGGAGGGATGTCGTCCCGAATCGATCACGATACCCTTGTATGCATTGCCTTGACCGTCAAGATGGAGGATCGTGCGCTATTCATCCAGACCAGAACTTCCAGGTACCAACTGCGAGCGCACGATCCAGATAAGCAGACAAACAGCAGACATAATAAAGCTAGTCAGTGACTGTATAATCAATAGAGCAAGGCCCACATACCATGCATATATTATTACCGTTGAGCAACGTTTGTGCGAGTACTGTCTTCTTCTTTCCTTCCGGCGTTGTTTCACTGGGAACATAGAATAGTTGGCGATAGAAACGCGAAAAGGCCAGAAAATCGGGGGAGGGGAAGGGCATTCGCATAGGACATCACCGACCAAATGAACTCACTATTCTATGACATCCTCCAGAACCATATCTAGGTTAAGCGATGATTAGAAACTTGTCAGATACAAGAAACAGCGTAGGTATGCCTCTACTCACTGACGAAGTCGTCAAACCCAAGCAGCGTCCCAGAGAATTCACGATCGTTCTTCATGATGACCCAGATTTTCGACCCGATACATCTATCAATCAGCTCTATCACTTGTTAAGTCCCATGTTTGCGACGAGGATCAGGCCAAGCACAGACCAAGTGGTAGAATTTGCGAAGCCATGGAACGCGCGATGATTCAAGAGTGTTCAAGCAGTGCGACACCTTCCAAAATTGTTATGTAAACAAATGATATACATACATCTTTAGATCTGAGTAACCGGAGAAAAAAATACAACTGTAGCGTCGTGTGCACAAACATGAAGCTTGGGATAGCTGGACAATGGGATAGGATGCGAAAAGAAAGAACGTAAGGTACAATTGACGAGTGTGTGAGACTGAACGCATTCGAAAAAAATAAAAGCTGTTCATTTGATCAATGTGTGTGAAATGTAACATATAGACTAATCGCCATGAACAATGGAACCAGGGTAAGGAGACAGTAGGAAGTAGCAAAGTATAGCAAACATGAGACATGGATCATAGGCGATAACAAAGAAAACATTCATTACACCATAACATTCGATGGGAACAATCCATTTACTGTGACTGACCAAAGCTGAATCCACCTTGGGGAGCACTGACATCCGAGTGGAACTGAAACAAAATCAGAATTCCAGTTCAGATACAAAAGAAAAAGCCATGACTCACAGCAAAGGCACCAGCTGCATCCACGGCAGGAGCGCTGATGTTAGTATCGACCTCTTCTTCATCGGGGAAGTACTTGTCCATAATATTGAAGGCCTTCTTGTAAATCTCCAGGTTATCGTGTTGCTGAAGGTTATGGATAGTGACCATTCCACCCGCTTCCTCGACGAAGAGGGCATATTGATTGACTGCACCGGGACCAGCGGCCACCTTATCCATTTCTCCGACCTTCAGGATATTGTCCAGCCCGTCAAGGGCAACTTGAATAATCTTGTTGTCCATCATAGTCAACAAGTCGCAAAGAGGTTTGATACATCCTTGAGAAACGAGGTAACGAATCTGCGAGGGCTCTTGTAAGCCTCCGGATGTGGCATTGGAGATAGCCCAGCAAGCTTCCTTTCTTGTCTTAAAATCGGCGTTTGAGAGGATGTTGATCAGGGGTGGGATGACGTTTGCATCAATGACAGATTGGATCTGAGGAGGGGACCCAGCTGTGATGTTGGAAATTGTCCAACATGCCTCCTTCCTAATACCATCCTTGGGCGAAGAGAGGAGAGAAAGAAGAGCAGGAAGCGCGCCAGACGCAATGACTACTTGAGTCTGAAGGTCATCACCAGTTACAATGTTGCCAACCGAACGAAGCGCGGGAGTTTGGACAGCAGTAGACTGGTGCATGAGAAGATCGACGAGACGCCTACAAACGCCTGATTCAATGACAGCCTGGATCTTGTCATTAGAACCATCTGAGAGATAGGAGATGGCCCAGCAGGCATCAATAAGAATCTCGTCGTCGAGAGAGTAGATAAGTTTGGTCAGGACAGTAAGCGCAGGTGAAATCTAGGAACACCGATTTAGAAGACAGCAGATCGCAGAGACAAAGGTCCATACCAATTCCCAATCAGGCTGCGGTGACTTTCCACGACAGAAATTACTCAATGTCCAGGTGGCATTCCTGAGCATGCTAAGCTTGTGTTGTTCGCTCAAAAGGGCGAGGAGAGGCCTCAAAGCACCAGTTTGGAGAACATAATCTCTACATTGAGGGCTGTCGCCAGCAATGTTACCCAATGCCCAAACAGCTTGCTCACGGACATCAAGAACGGGGGATGAGAGGAGATTGATAAACTCAGGAACAGCTCCGGCATTGATAACAACCTGGGTATGCTCAGCAGTACCAGATGCGATATTGGTCAGGGCCCAGGCCGCTTCAAACTAGACGAAAATGAGGACAATAATCTATGATGGGGTAATAGCATACCTGTAGCATGGAATGTCCAGTTCTCAAAAATTCCACGAAACGGGGGACAACGCCACACTCAATGACGCGTTCAATTGGAGGATTCTTCTCTTTTGAAAGTAGTTTACGGAACTTGGTGGTCGCGTCCAATTGACGCTCAGCATCGTCGGAGAATACGCCTTGGATCATCTCTTCTGCAAGCTATCAAATTAAGTATTGATCAGTTTCAACTATCAGTGAATGTAGGATAGATATATACAGGAGGATCCCAGGTACCACCGCTGATTTCGTCGTCGGAGTCGCCACCTGTGGCAGGAAGGAAATTTCGCCTCTTGGAGATGTTCTCCTCTCGCTTTTGACGCCTAATTTCAACTTGCTGTTCCTCTCTGCGACGCCTGAGTTCATCAGTCTTCAAGCCCGTCTTGCTTTTGTAGGCTGTTCGGACGCGTGTGTTAACACGCTCATCACGATTAGAGAAATAGGCGACGTACCATCTCTCCTTGCCTTCTGCGTACGCGAGTCCGTAGTTGAGTCCATTATTTTTTCTTATACGTGAGGAAGACTCGAGATGAAATAATTGAGGGATGACAGTAAGGAAGAAAGAGAAGAAAGTTGCTTTGGCTCCTTAGATCCAGTGAAGGCGTGACGCAAATAATGTGACTAATTATCGTCCAAGATCATTACCTTGTCACGCGATAAGTTGATCTACACCTTCCTTGACAAACACAGGAACCCCAAATGTACATGACTCTCCGGCAAGCGTCTTACTATTCCTACCTAGATAAGAGGTAGGAATATTGTTTGCCTCTGAACTACAGGCTCTCTGAGTATTGGTCACCACGTGGACTCCAAGAAATCGGCTTGCGACGCCATCCTCGTAAGAAGGAAACGAGGCAACACTCCATGTATCTTACGTTCTCCCACCCTGTAAAGCTGACCCTACACTGTCTGCGTAAAGCCTTTCATCCGTGCAAATTGCAACAACGCTCCTGACCAACAACGAGTGCACATACGCAATGTAGTGGTGTCCAGTACCTGTTAGGCTAATTCAGATTGCGATAGACCACCCCCGGCAGCTTGCAGCTTCGCGGTCAGAGGGGACCTGTCATGTCTCCGGGCTCTACGAGATAGGACGTCCCTATCTCTTGATGTTGAGACTATTTAAGACGTAGGATCCGGATGAATGCTCTAGGTTGTTTTGTTCTTTTGCCACATGTAAGTGTTCATTACGAAAGGTCGAGTATTACAGTACAATCATAATGGATTGCAACTCAAATTTACGCATCTATGATTCAATCTGGAACCGAGCTCACAGAGCACGGGGCTTCGGCTGATCTCAGGTACCGGTGCACTGGTGCTGGTAGTGTTCCCCGGGAATGCACTTGTATTCACCATTGCTCATGATCATGGTGCATCAAGTTTTTGTGTGGTTAGTCACGTAGACTTTCAGCACGCCATCGCGCAAATATTCAGTCGAGCGAGTTGGGGGCAGTCAGGGAAATCCCTTGGACCTCAACGGAATACCTTGATGTCTTGAACGAAAACCAGTACGTGATATGCTACTAGAGCCATCGGTGAATTTATCTTTCTCTTCCTCTGATGAAAGAATGATTGGACATCGAGTTAGAGCGCCAAATCACCTTGAGCATATCTATCAAGTATCAGTCGTTAGCCTTATACACACTAACTAGAGACCCTCGTCCCCGAGCCGCCAGTGCTGAATATCTCTCCTTACGGCACGTCTAATCGTCCACACCGGCCTCACATGAATGCCAATTAAATCATGACGAACAGTCTCCGTCCCTGTTTCTATTGGCAGCTCTATTTCCCAGAAGTCCCAACCTGCGCCAGAGGGGAGACAGATGCTAATACCAGCGGTACTGGGCTCTTGAGTTTTCGATGATCCATCCATCCCTGCTGTGTACATTGATTCTATCCTCTTTAAGATGTTCCGGCAGGCCGAACCATATCCAGACCAGGATAACTTTTGAATGGAAACAGCCCAGTGGCTATGCGTGATTCACTGGTGTGTGCCTCTTGAATTATATTCTGGTTGTCGCCCGTGTATTATCGAGCTCTTTCTGCGAACGACCCACAATTAATGTAGCGGAACAAGTTACTGAAAGATAAAACGTAAATTGCAAAAATAGTAATCATGAATGTACTCTACAAATGTTTTTTCACATAACAAAAACCGACCATATATCCTATGTATCATTATCAAAAGGGTACTAAACCAAATTTCATCAGCGAAATTCACAACACCCAGGGGAAAGGAAGTAACATACCTCGAAAGAAGCAGGGGGTTCTGCCTCTGGGGCATTCTCGTCCAACGCGATGTGTGGACCTGTAGGGCCTGGCTGGGAACCAATAGCGTTCCCATTTGGTGCGCTCGTACCGGCAGCAGAAGCAGCGGCAGCACCTTGTTCGGGTGCAGCAGGAACGGGAGGTGGTTCGAGCTCAATGAACTCAGCTTCCTCATCTGGCCTCGAGTCTGTCAGCAGGATAATTCCACCACCTCCGGCGTATTTCTCTGTAGACCCTATCTTACTGCCTTTCGCGGGGGATGGAGCGGCAGCGTTCTTAGAAACAGTTGTTTCTGATGAGACAGGCCGCACGGGTTGGTATCGGCCGTTAGGGGGGAAGGAGATGTAGGTCAATTGTGCTGGTGTTACGCGCGAAAAGTTGGGTCGGAGTTCGTACGTTGGTTCGCCTTTCTTCTTGGATACCGGCTGTGATGATGTTGATGGCTTGGGTTCATCGATGAGGTTGGATATTGATCGGTTAATTGGAGAGACGTCGCCGTCCTTCGGTGAGGCAGCATCTTCAACTTTCATCTCGACGTCGCCTTCCGCCGTCTTCACTTCGGGTTTTTCGTCCTATGAGAATGTCAGTGTCGAGGTCAGAATGAGTCTGCCTATAACCTACCAGATCCATTGCTTCACCTTCAGCAGCAGCCTTCTTCTTTTCCCTAGCCTTAGCTTTTGCAGTGGTCGAAAGAACAGCGGTGGCTGCCTTGGTGACCGTCTCTTTCTTAGGCGGTTTCGTTGATGCAGGATACGCGAACAAGCTGGGTTTGGCATTCGATATGTACTCGAACTTGGGGGCCTATATAAAATGATGCATTAGCAAAATTCGTTAACTTTGAGGGACAGCAATACCTTGAGGTCTCCATTCAAACCAATGATACCGGTCGGTGAGAAAGCCAAGCACGCTGACAATGCCAGAGGATACCAATACCAGAATTGGCAGAATAGGACCATACCGACAATCGCACTAGTATTTGAACTGCCAGCTCGACTCTGCAGACTAATAGTGACATTTCGACCACCAGCATCAATAAAGCCCTGGCCAATGGCGGCACCAAAGCGAGCCATAGGATCCTCGTGCTTGTCACCAATAATCTTCTGGTAACGGTTGCGAGTAGTCGTGAATGAAGGCGATGACACCTCGGATTGTTCGGCGAGAATCATGCCGAGAGCGATAAATGCACCTTGGCGGACAAAATCAACGCTGTCCCTCGTCATAGGTTCGAGAATTTCTACTGCATCCTGGAGACCCGTTCCTGCACAGGCTATGCCGAGAGCGAGAGTTGCACCGCAACGAACATGAGCGTTGTAGCTTTCACTCAGTAATTGCACAATCCTTGGAACCTGACCAGGGTTCTTGAAGAGGAGGAAAGCGAGTGAGGTGACAGCCGCTCGCCGGACATCATCTGAGACGTCCGATACTGCGATATGGAGCAGCTGACGGACGGCCTTGTTATTAGAGGTACCGGCATACGCGAGCGCGAGAGTGTAGACACCTCCATATCGAAGAATGGGATCCTAGATATGTAAAATTAAGAGAGATAGAGCACGTATAGAACATCGTTACACACCTTTTCAGCCAGCAAGATTTTGATCATTTCATCCGCCTCCTCCTGACGTCCATAATAAATGAATGCGATACCCATCGCAAGACCGCGAATAATCTTCTCGTGTTGTGTCTCATGGGCATATTGCAACATCTCGCGAACAGGTTCCGTAGCTGCCGTACCCAGCATAACTAAGCCCATGGCATATCCAGAACCCTCGCCGGCCACAGCAGAATCCATAAACAACACGTTCTTCAAGTCTTCGAAAGCCTCGAGGCTTTTTGACCCCATACCAGCAATACCTAAACCGAGCGCAGCGCCGTGCTGGACAACTTCCCCGGTGGCGCCCCGAAGAGTCTCGCGGAGATAATTTGTGACATCACTCCCACATCCAGCATTTATGAGGCCAAGGCCGTAGAGCGCACCACCCTCGGAATAGTTGGCGCCTTGGATGCTGCTTTCGCCGCTGGTTGGCAGGTATGGGCTGAGGATAGTCATACCCTGTTCAAAGTAGCCTTTGTGAATGACACCGAGGCCTGCAGTGGCTGAAAATTTGGACCAGTTGTTGGCGAGTCCAAGCCACTCAAGATTATCCCGTAGAAAAACGTCTGATGTTGTACCGGCGTGCATGAAAGCGTTTTGGAGGGTCAAAGCGACATGATAGACAGACGAGCGAGGGTCTAGAGCATCCTATGATTTAAGGGTTCAGTGTCAGAGCTCGACGATCGAGGTTGCTCTCGTACCTTTGAGTTCTTAAGAATCAGAAGGTCTGTCTGATTATTCCGCTTGAGGAACTCAAGATAGAGCTTCACAGACTCCTTTCCTGTCAGGATAGCGCGAAGCTTGTCATAAATCTCCTTGGTTTTCTGAGAGAACAAGAAAACACCTTGAATAATGATTCTCAGAAGAATACATTATGACATACCAAATCTCCTTCGGGTAACCCGCCGCGGATGTTCTCTAAGTAGTCTTGCGAACCACCTTCCACCAAATCAAACGCTAGCTGATATGCCAGGAGTTTCTCCTTCTCGACTAAGGATGATAGAAGGGGAACGGTTAATGACACATCACTAAGAGCGACTAGCAGCCTCGTCAATGCGTGAACATGTGCTGAGCCCTCTCCGGTCTTTAATTGCGGGAACAAAGGGAATAAAAATCGGAGGACATGGTCGCGGTACGATAATGAGAACCCGGTGTCGAGGGCGGCCTCCATAGCATATGCGAGTAAGGATAAATCATTTGTTTGTTTGTAGATTGCAGAAATGATATCCAGTCTGCGAGATTCTAGCGCAATACCAATAGCCTAAATTTGGTAGACATGTGTATGAGAAATATGTCCAGACGTCATTAGAGCCAGTACGCACTTGCTTGAATTCTCCCTCAGAAATACAACGCTCAAAGATACCCTCAATAATCGTTTGTAAACGCGGATCTATCTTGTCCTTGCTCGTCCCAGATTGCTCTTGAGCCCGAACTTCAATATAACGGTCGATTGCCTTGGCTAATGGACCACACAAATCAATCGGGATGCATGCAAAACAAAAGGAATAGCGACGGACAGACAATAGTTTCAACATACTCCTCCGATCCTGGTGTGCGTGATTCTTCGTTGAACGCTTTCCCAGCCCCAAGCGCGAACGAAAGTGCGTCATCGTATTCGCCGAGGTAGTAGTAGACTTTACTGGCCAACAATGCTGCCTGGTCCCGTGCATCTTTCGGGAGCTCATCGCCCTCGTATAATGACTCACTGTGAAAATATGGTCAACAATTTGAGAACGATAACACAGGATCAGAGCACCGACATTAAGGCAATATGTTCAGATATCTCCGCCCAGAACTGCGGCACAAGTGGGTTTAGAGCCTTGAGAGCATGGCGCTTGAAGACGATGTCTGGCTCTTGAAGAAGTGCAAGAACTCCAGCGGCAGACGACTGTTGACGAACCATCGTCGAGGATAGAAGAGAGTGAAATAAGTCAATTACTAGCCCTGCTTCACGAAAAGGTGACGCGTCCTCTTCATGTTCTCAATCGGGTAACGGGCTCTGAATGAAACACAGACAAATAACACCGCGTTTACCACTCCGAAAGAACCCTAAGTGTGCAACAAAAATCCCGTTTGTCTTGTCATTCCTTAACATGTCTGTCCTCGCTCGATCTGCCCTACGCTCTGCTGTCCGTACTGCCCCTCGCCGTTCTCGCGGCCTTGCCCAGTCCGTTTCCGAATCCCAAGGCGCTTCCCTTGAGAGTTACCTCGCAGAGGACAAGGCTCTCGCACACCACGCTGCCCGTGAGTGATCCTGCCATGTATATCACTACCTACACCACTCAATAATTTCACAAAATTTCAGAGACCTCGGACCTCTGGCGAAAGATCAGGTTTGTGCATCAGTGTTGATTTGTGTAATTTCGTGAACAAAACTCACTCCAACCTGTTTATAACACCAGCTTCTACGTTTGTGTTCCTGCGAGTGAGTTTACCCAGTTCTATGCCCCCGCACTGTAGCATAGCAACTAATTTAATTTCCTATACAGTTGCTACCTGTTGTGCATGGGTCTACAACGCCGAGGTCGAACACGCTGCCCACGTTGAACACATCAAGGAAGAGAATGGTGGTGTGCTTCCCGAGACCCCCGCTTATGACTTCCTCAATAGGAGGAGCAAGCCTTTCCCCTGGGGCATGAACTCCCTCTTTTACAACCCTCATGTAAGTCTTCGTGATTCCTATACCCCTAAAATAACTCTAGATCTATAACTGACATTACCCACACAAACCACAGGCTAACAAGAACATGGAAGAGGAAGCGTAAACTGGACTATCTGACGAGCAGTCTTGTGAATTAGATTCTTCTTCTGTGTGCTTAGACTTCAATTTAGAGCATGCATAGTTCATATCCGGAGCAACCCATTTTCCCATAATGGCTTGTCAAAGTTGCCCAATGGCCTCGGCCCAGACCAAACTAACATCAGTTTTGTTTCCGCATTTCTCATTTCTATCATTCTACTACGACAATGAAACATTATGTCAAATCAACTACAGCACAGTCCAGGCTCCAAACACCATTGTCACCGCGACAGTGAACAAAGTCTTCATCGTTACGGACGAAGGTAAAATATCAAATGGTCTTGCGGTCGAAGCGCTATTCCCCTTCCTACTGGTTGAAATTCAATCAGCATACTGCTGTATAACAGAAACTGAAAGCACTTACCCAGAAGTAGATGGTCGAGTCGACGACGAGCTCGTCGTCACCGATGTCGTACTAGTAGACGACCCACCAGTAGGCGCAGTGCTTGTGCTTACGACCATAACCGTGCTCGTGCTCGTTGGCGTCGAAGATGTGGTAGCGGGTGGAGCCTGTTGATCTCCCGTACTAGAATCAGGTATCGGACTACCACTAGGGCCGAGGGAAGCTGTTGTGTTTTGTCCGTTCGACGCGATAATCACTCCTGGTCCGTCTGGGTTCGGAAGAATGGTCGCCACTGACCCGTCCGATGCTATACATCGCAGCACAAGCAGTCAGGTTTATTTATTTATTTTGGAAGAAATGAAAGGCAGACGCACAGGTGACAGTGCTCGGCACTGGCGTTTGTGAAGGATCATTTGGTGTTGATGCCTCCGCGTCTGGAACGACTTGCCCAAATTTATCAAGAACTACAGGGAGTCCAATTCATCAATTCAAATGTCACTTCATATCAAGTGAGTAAACTTACTCGTCTGTTTCATCTTATCAATCTCCTCCAACAAGGCGTTCTGGAGATCACTCCCTTCCGGCGCTAATATTCACAGTTAGTCCGAAGCGACTTCACATAAACTCGAAGAAAAAATATCTCACCAGCAGGGAGAGCAGCCTTTAATAGATTATAATCATTCATCAACCTCCCGAGTGTCTCTGGCCCTTCATCGGAGGGTGACGGACTCGGAGTTGAGGAAGGAGTTCCTGCACTTGTACCATCTTGCCTACCAAAGCGTACCTTGGTACCCAAACCCCGAAGCTGTGCTGAGTGAGGCTGACGTTGGGGTGTCGGTGCTGCATAGGCAAAAATACCAACACTGCTCCCGGTGTTCAAAGAGCCGAAAGAAGCTCCGTTGAACAAGGACGAAAACGCAACGAGTGCGAGGACGGAGTACACGTTAGACTTGGCAAAACCAATCATCTTGATTTTGGGAGATATTTTTTTGAGTATGCGGGGTGTTGAGGGGGGGGTTGGATATAATATTCCTCCAGGGGATTAGAGTAGAGAAATTGGGGATGCCTTCGTACAACGAGAGGATCTAACGGTTGGACTGCACAGCAGTCTGAGGAGGATAGAGGGGGAGGGAAGGGCGGAAGGGGCGATCAACGCAATACGCTAGCCGGAGCGAGGAAATTCACTATGAGGACTCGGGCGGCTTTATACTTTTTCTTGTTCTGTTGGTCAGTATCCATAGCTCAGGACTGTGATGGCGGTCGTTACTGTATCAAAAGTCGGGAGCATCCAAACTTTTAGTGAAACATTGATAAGTCCTTTTGAGATATCGGGACGGGTTTCGTCGTCACTATATGCTGGGCGACCAGACATAGATACGTGGCTTACTGCAACAATATATTCATCAATCATTGGTAGTATAGTATCAGAATGAGCATGTCCTGAGGTGGGATCATTTTATACGAATGAACTCCCCTTTTCAGTAGCTTTGGAGTTGTTTCAAGTTGCATCAAATTCGCGAATTGGCAGAAGACTGATACGATATATAGCATTTCGAACCCAGTGTGCTCTAGATTCTGGCCCAAAGTATTGAGGGTGTTGTAGTCCTCTGGGTCCTACAAGCATCAACGAAAGTAAACAGTACTTTTCTAGCATCGGGGATGGAGTTGTGCCTTGAAATCTGTGGAACTAGACTGGCTAGCATACAACTACCACCCAAAGCATTTACGCAAATTCGAAAGAATGTGTCTTTCTACTGTTCCACCCCCATCGTACTACATACAGACCAGAAACAACCGGGACATTGTCGGTCCCGTGCTCCGCCGATGGAGCATCAGTATTCCCAGTGATATCACTCGGACGAAACGAGAACAGAAAAATCGGGCGCTCAGCATTCGGCGCGGAAAGTGCTGTGTATGTAAATTGATACGTTTAGCCATACCCACCCCTCCATTATCGGGTTTGCATGGTATGCATGTGTTGGGGGGTTGTTACTTGTGTTACCAACCCTTGGTGGTGCGGAAAAACTTACTGGGGATTGTGTGTTCGGGCGTCAGAATTTGTCATAATGCTTCCCGCTCGGCTACTGTTGGGGATTGTTCGAGATGCGCTCAATACTACATATGTTAGATGGGTAGACTAAAATCAGATCAGGGCCTCTCCTACTCTATGAAGCGCCCCTGGCGAAGTGATATATAAGAGCAATTCGTCAGAGTGTAATGCTATATGCTGTCAAAGTAGATGGCATCTGCTATGTACTCTGATTCAGCACTTGGATTTCCGTCATGTGGAAAACAATTCATAACTTGATGATACATAGCCCTCGTTTGCTGAAAAAAGTAATTCCCTCCTCGGTTTACGAAGCAAAGTGTTGACTAATTACTTTCTTATATTTGTGTCTGATATCCGTAAACTAGAAGTTATATAGGACAATAGGAAGCAACTTGAGAACAAATACGAAGCAAGGGTATAGGATCTATTAGAAAAGTTCATTGAAAGAGTGATTAACGAAATCAAGTCCATTGGGACCCGGGGTGTGTTTTTCGGCCGGGTGTGTGCCACATATTATAATCATAGAGTAATAACGGCCCCAAGTAATGCACTGCCCATAACTGTGATCAGACCGACAGCGGCAGGTGATGCCAAGCCAGTTGCATGTATGCCCAAGGCAGCATTGCCTGTATTTTGGGCGGCAGCAGCAGATGACGCAACGGTGTAGACGGAACCAAAGGCAGAGGTGACAACCCCTGGAGCTGATCCAGCGAGTGTAAGAGCCTGTCCACCAACGCTTGTGACAACGGTGAATGCTTGTCCACCAACGGCTGTGAAAGTGATAAGCAAGTGATGAGTGATAAATGAGGCGAATGATGGACGTACATTCGACAGTAGTAACAAGTTGGCCGGCACGACTGGTTATTTGGCTGCCAATACTTCCAGCAACGCTAGTCGCATCCGAACCGACACTGCCGATGACGGAAGTAGCCTGAGAGAAGACAGAAGCACCTAATAAGATGTAAGTGACACACGGCTTATGAAGTAAGGAGAAACGTTTAGACATACCATCGCCAGTGATTACAGAGGCAGCAGCACTCGTGAGTGAGTTAAAAACGTCACCGGCTACAGTAATCAGTCATCAATGAATAATTAGGGTCTCGGTCTGGTGTGTGGACAGACGTACGATTTTGGCGAGCTTCTAAGAGTTGGTCCTCGGGAGAAGGGGTGGGTACGGGATTGGGTGAGGCGGTGACAAGGGAGGCAAGGGAGACGAGGAGAGCAGAGAGGATGAACTTGGAAAAGAACATGGCGAAGAGAAATGTAAGAAAGGAAGGAAAGACAGAATGAGGGAAAAAGATGGTAATGGTAGGGTCTATATATACACGGGCCTTGACAACTGCGGCGCAAGAAAGATCGGAGGCGATGCGAACCTGCAGCAGTGGAGTGCACAGAGGATTACGTAACTTGAAAGGAAATATTAATGGAACGGGTTTCTTGCACTGGACTGCACTGTAACCTGCTCTCTTGTCTTGTAAATGCCGCGCGCAATCGTAGCTCCCTCTGTTCTGGCCTCAGACTTTGGCCAACTCACCGCTGAATGCAAACGAATGATCAAAGGAGGCGCTGAATGGCTTCACATGGGTCCGTTTCTTTTCTTTTCTACCCTTCACTCGACCTCATGTCTTTTCAGATGTCATGGATGGGTATTCTTTATTTTTTTCTTTTCTACTCGTCGTCCTGCTCACTATTTCATCTCAGCCATTTCGTGCCAAATATCACTGTCGGTCAGTTCATTTTCTACCCATCACCCGACTTTTTCCTCATCCACCCTCTCAAGGCGCACCCATCCTCTCCTGCGTACACAAGGGTGTCCCCGGAATCTTCATGGACGTCCACATGATGGTCAGCCAACCCGAAAAGGTGCAAATTAATTCATTCATTACCCAACGCCACAATTACTCAACAAACCACACCCAATCAGTGGGTCGATGACATCGCAGACGCAGGAGGTGCTCTATACTGTTTCCACTACGAAGCAAGCTGTACGTCCCTTCCACCCTATACCTACCACATGAACCAATCCACCCTCAGCCGATCCCCTCGCCCTCATCCACGCCATCCACAAACGCGGCATGAAAGCTGGCATCGCCATCTCTCCCGATACCCCATCCACCGCAATCACAGACGACATTGGCACTGCTGCTGACATGCTCCTCGTCATGACCGTCTATCCCGGTACGTCCACCATCTCCGGCGTATCTGTCCCGCCTTGTTACGATTTCACCCCGCTTATCTCTTCTCCGCTCTATTTTTAGGCCTAGGAGGCCAAAAATTCCTGGAGCGCTGTCTGCCAAAGGTGGCTCAACTCCGCGCTCGTTTCCCCGATAAGGACATTGAAGTTGATGGCGGTGTCAATCCAAAGACGATAGATGCCTGTGCAGAGGCCGGTGCGTCTTGTTTATTTTTCTCTTTCCATGTATGTATTTTCCCCGCTCGGTCTAAAACATGACTGTAGGAAGTAACATCATCGTCGCCGGAACTGCCATCTTCGGCTCAGAGAACCCCGACCAAGTCATTGCCACACTCAAGTCCGCAGTCAACACTGCCCAAGCGAAGCATGTCGCAAAGGGGGCGAATGGTACGAATGGAAAATCCATAGACTGAATATGTGTGTAATCAAAGCCCCCGACCGTTTAGCGAATTCAAATATGAATATACCTCACCGGATCTTCATCTCCTGAATCCCAAGACTGCGCGATCTCGTTGGATGATCAGTGTGATACAGTCATGACGACGAAATATTATATTCGATAGCGAAATGGACAGCGGCATAATGGGGAATAATCGTTAGCATCATAGCCCATAACATACTCTAGGAGCACGCCAGTAACTACTTTTGTTAATCAATACAGTCATGAGGATACTTAATGTCATCGCAAACGAGAGAGAACTCCGAACAAAGCAAAACAGATTATAAGAGAAAATAGGAAATAGAAAACATATTAGATGTCCAACCCGTTGGACTACCACACCAACCACTCTCCATACATGTTCGGTCTCTCACCACGGATATACGACTCAAACGTTCGCTTCAGCACTGTCGCCCAGTCCAAATCTCTCTGATCTTGTTCCACCCCATCCTCTTCCTCTTCGTCAAGGTCATGTCCAATCGTCGTGTTGTTGTGTAGCGCCGCACGTGCTATCCGTTCCCCAGCCTTGAATTCATCACCCAGGTCAGGCCAGTTTCGTGCAGGATCAAAGGGCTTCCACCTGGGAAAGATGTGAGTTCCATCCACGACTACAACTCAGGGAGAGGACGTACCAGAAGTTGTGGAAATGGTACGAAAATGCACCTCTGAAGAATCCTTCAAATCCAAGCGCCTGAGGGGCAGCACTCTCTGTGATAGGGGTATTGAAAAAGTGCTCAAAGCTACCAAGGAATAACAAAATCAGCACTACTATCACCACAATAAAACAAATAATCTACCCACTTTGTAAAGAACGGCTGTGGCGGCCTCGACAGCTGATAATTCTCCGTGTTCAACCACGCGGAATCAAACAACGCATCCGGCAACCTCAACAACAAACCTTCCAAATATGCCTCCTTTGTGTACACCGACACGGTCATTGGGTGGAAATCCAGATTATTCTTCAACGCAGTCCTGAACAAAAACTTCCCAAGAGCAGAGTTCTTGTTCAATTTCAGAACCGCAGTGTTATATCGCGTCATTCGTGACCATCGGTACGCAAAAGCCCCTTTCCAGCCCCACAATTCCTCCCAATCTCGGAGAAAAATCGTATCCGCATCGAGATAGATTCCGCCATACCGATGGCACAGGATGAACCGTACCATATCAGAAAGGATGACCGACAACCTATCATATGTCGATGCTGATTTAGAACCCGTGCGGTTCATCATATCGTCCTTCCCTCTCGCTTCTGTCTCTGCCTCACTCTCATTCGAGTTGGACTTTCGCTTGTTAACGTTGATCACATTCCCACCCGAATTGAACAAATCCTTCGAACGCCATTCATCCCTCAACTCTGGCACACCATCCAACTGTTCCGTCGTATTCCACAACCTAAACTCGACAACTTCCTTGAACCTTGGATGTAGAAATGGGGATGCCCAAGGATTGGCTTTGAGTTGTTCAAACATATCCTTGACAGCGTTTGGGTTCGGTACTGCAGCTGCAGGTCCAGGATTGATCCATAATAAAAATTTGGGCCTGCACGCCGCATTCTCTGGCCAGCGCTTCGTATGGAGTCCCGTATTCTGAGTGAACAAGAAACTCAGAATCGCGAGATAGGGCTTGTCCGTGAAGGGACCCGTCCAGAACATGTGGAATAATTTAGGATTCTCGACGTCACAGGGATGCGGGAGTGATGCATAAGGTTTGTACTCGACGGGAAGAGGTAGATTTATCGGTGGTTGTTCGAGTTCGGAACCACGACGCTTGGATAGACCCGAATCAGGATCGGACTCGTCTCGAGCTCGTGGTCGTGCACTTTGAACCGCTTCCAAAAGATCTTCTCCTTCCTCTGCATGGCGGCGTAAAGGCGCGTGTGCTGTCGCGTTGTCCACTTTCTCGACATAGATGTATTTCCAGTCGTCTAGCTTCCCTCTCCGTAACCGCTTGCCATTATCCAAACCCGCTCCCACTCGCAGAACCTCCAAACAATCCCTCACGAACTAATTCATCAAAACTATCAATACATGTATCATGTCAACTAACGCAAGGCACACACCTTTTTCCTCGAAAAGTCACAGTGCTCCATAACTATATCCAAATCCGCAACACTTCCAGGTACAGGTCTCGGGGGGTATGCAACATCAGGGCGGCGGCTTTGAATGTCCAGGTATATCCGTTCCGGTCCACGTCCGCGAGTCGTTGTGACATACTCACTAGCCTCGCCCGTCAAAGGTGAGGGTATATGCGTCTTCCGCGGTGGAAGCGCCGGATTAATTAACGTGTCCCTCAATCGTATTTGTTCAGGAACTGGAAAGAGGAGCAGAGTAATTCTACTGGTCAGTGAAACACGTTCTCCGGATGATGATGGATATACCTACTCCCTCTCCTACTCGGATAATGCCCACTCGCAATCTCCCACTTCCAAATCCGCTGCAAGTCCTCCCGCCCATAAACCAAGGTTCGCGAATCCTTCGTGAGCGGCCACTGCTTCGCATGCGTCCCAAACCTCCTGGCCAACGCAAATATGAAAAAGAACGCCAACGCCATCAACAAGACTAGCATCGAACACCCCCTCTTTCGACCAAAGCGCCTCGTAGCATAATCGTGCACCTTCCTTGGGTTCAATACGACGATCCGCAGCGGACGTAGACGAACAAATGGAATGGGGAGGCTTAGTCGCAACCACCACGGTGCGAAACGTGGGTTCAGAGCCAGCTTCTCCTGGACAGCAGAAGAACTGCTGGTGTGAACTGGGAGACCGTTGGAAGCCCGTTGGATGCGAGTTCGGCCAGGGATATAATCAGAGAAAGAGGACATGCAGGTGCAACCCGAGTCGGGATGGTTGGTCGTCAGTGACGCAGCTGGAGACCACCAGACAAACGAATGAGAGGGTCAAAGTTGTGATGGCAAGAGCAAATTCGAAATTTCGATTCGTGTGAAGGATTTTTGATGGCTTGGCACTCGACCGCAGCCCGTCGTGTCAGCAGGGCCAAACAAAATCTATCAGCACTATTGGTAGACAATCAACAGTCGTAATATTACACCAAAGAGTTTTTGCATCAACTATAGTATATTAGACTACTATGTACACTTAAATGGAACCTAGAGGCTGGATCTCTAGGTCGGCGGGATCAGTAGGAACAGACAAGATGCGGAGGGTGTTGGTGTGGCCAAGACCGCCCTTCCAGCCCTGGATTGCGATAATAGTCGTGCCGGGAGTGATGATATTGAGGGCCAGGGCATTGCGAAGACCAAAGCGAATGCGATTATCGACATCGGTCTGCCATTGGTGGGACTGAACACCACGGGGCTCAGGATACCAGAACGGATAGCAACCACGGTGCAGGTGGATTTGCCTTGCAGTTTGCTCGTTGCGGGTGACTTTACCAAACAAGTTAGTGATCATGTTTTATCAAAGGTAATAGAGTGGCAAAACTCACCAGTGATCACGGGAACTTTGGGACGATACTTAGAAACGAGACGAGCAGTATTTCCACTTGTTGAAAGAACGAGGAGGGCGCTTGCGTTCTGTTCAGCGGCGGCCGCGACCGCAGCAATAGCAACAGTCTCAGCGGTTTCTGTAGGACGAGCCTGAATACCGCGCAGGTCGTCATACAAAGGTGGGTAGCAGATTGCTGATTCGGCGAGCAAGCAAGTCTCGGCCATCATCAGAACTGATTATTTGTTAGTATGTAAATAGGGGCTCGATATGCGAAGTACGAACCGGACTGGATGGGATAGGCTCCTTTGGCAGTCTCACCAGACAACATGACGCAGTCGGCACCATCGAGGACGGCATTGGCAACGTCGCTGATTTCAGCACGAGTCGGACGAGGGTTGTACTGAGACAAGACTTAGACCGATACAAGGGTACCATGTGTCAATCTTACTCACTGTCATAGACTCGAGCATTTGAGTCGCAACAATGACGGGCTTGCCAGCAATGTTGCACTTGGCAATCATCATCTTCTGGGCAAGGAAGACCTGGCTTGCAGGAATTTCAATGCCCAAGTCACCACGAGCAACCATAACACCATCGGCCTCCTTAAGAATCTCATCAAAATTGGCAACACCTTGCTCGTTCTCGATTTTGACGATGATCTTAACGCTGGCACCGTCAGCACCGAGAACCTCGCGAATCTGCCTGACATCATCGCCACGGCGAATGAATGACGCAAAGATCATGTCGACACCATTACGGACGCCAAACTTCAGGTCGTTCTTATCTTTTTCGGAGAGGGCGGGAAGATCGACGTCCGTCTTGGGTAGATTTACACCCTTGCGAGATGAGATATTGCCATTGTTCACAGCGCGGACACGGACATTTGTGCCGTCGATAGAAAGGACGAGGAGTGAAAGGATGCCTGCGGGTTGTGGATCAATTGGTCTCTTCTCGCTCTCCTGCAATGGAGGGCCTACCGTCGTCAACGTAGATCAATTTTCCGGGAGCAGTAACCTTGGGGAGGTTGGCCTTCTCCAAGTCAGCCTCGCAACTAGGTTCAAACCAAGAAAGAGTGCTCACATAGTCTACGAACATGTAGTGATCATCGCTCGCTTCGCTGTACTTCGGATCGGTGGTGACAATGAACTCGTGACCAGCAGAGATAGGAAACTAAGGGCAGTGTTACTTGGGATACGGCAGAAATTTGGAAGGTGACACACGTCTTTGCTTTCTCTTGTCAATCCAGTACGGATCTCAGGTCCTTTCTATGAGTGTACCCTGTGATTAGTTAGTTTTCATGCAGGCAATATCGGAACACTGACGGTATCCAAAGCGATGGCTACGGGGCGCCCTTGTGGGTCAGCTGAGAAGTTACACCGTGAGTACAAACTGAAAAAAAGCGAAGCGGGAAAATATAACCTTGGATCATTTTTCTGGTGTTATCGATTACGCTCTGGTGATATTCGTATGATCCATGCGAAAAGTTCATGCGAACTAGAGTGAAACATTAGACACTTGTGACTGTTTTTCCGATGAGTAGCATACAGACCTATGTTGACACCAGCGCGACGAAGCTCCCCAAGTTTCTCGACAGTGTTGACCTTGGGCCCTATCGACAGATGAACGAACGCTCGAAATGATGAATGCTTGCGATCTTACCAATAGTCGCGATAATCGAGGTCTAGTCAACCATGGTTAGTAGGACGTTAAGAAAACGCGTCAATACAAAGTGACCTTGCGGAAGTACTTGGTACTATCGGTGGGGACTGGAGCGTCGGATACGTTAAGAGTGGAGTTCCACTCGAGTTGGGAACGGACGCCATCGACGGGGTACATGGTGGGTTGAGACAAGGAAGATAAGGACAAGGGGGTACAGAAAAACACTTATAAAGGCTTAATAAAGCGGAGCTAGAGAGGATAAATTGATGTCGGGGGAATGGACGGTTGGGGATCGATAACGACATCTATTATTTCTGCGGGCTACATCATACCGTGGTGCCAATTAATGCGCCGCAATCTATTTTCTCTCATTCTTCATCTGCTTTACATACGACCCATCTGGCAAAACGTTCGTAGGTTGCATTTGAACAGTCAGTATCACAACTATTTATGTATGATGCGTTTGTTGGTCGCACCTGTCTCGACTTCCCCATCCATTCAACTAGCTATCAAACCTCCGTTTCCATTTAAGCGGTCGGTTTTCTCTGGTATAATATCCCCAAATTCCTATTCGCTACAGGCCAATCAAACAAATAATCGGTGACGCACCTTTTTATTCGGCTGGTCGCTCCGAGTTTTTAGAAGCCAAAATGGAATTCTAGAGACCGCGACTATTTCTTTTGGCAATCTCATTGACATGGCCGCCATTAAGCTCATTTTGAAGCACAAACGTTGGTCAATGCTACATAGTCATAATCGATCCTAACATACAGCCTCTCGACTCCCAGTGTTCCATGATTAAACACAAATTCGCGAACGTGGCACCCCTGAAACTAGTGGGCATTTAGAGAACCTCAGGAGTGATAACGGCCAAAGATCAACACCTAGGGTCGCTTGAGTCGCGGAGATTTCGCTATTTGCCGGCTGTCATGCTGTCTCTACATTACTTAGGACCAACTGGAAGCCGAGACTCGTGTTGGACGCATCCAGTAAACCCAGTGCATCAAGAACCCCCGTGGAATACTTCGCTCCACACCACACGCCGAGACTATGAGAGATATGTATAGCAAGACACCAGCCAGACGTCACAACTGAGAAATAGGTCCTGATAATTATCTGTTAAATCAGAAGTAATGATACGACCAAGGTCAAAGAACAGAAATCCTCTCTACTTGGGCATTATCACACCACTTCCTGGCCTCTCGACGTTAGAAAACTAGAATCAACCAAGCAAGCTCCTTGCGTCCAAGACCGCCACATCGTGATCCGCTCGAGACTGACATACCGTCTAATTCTACCAGCCCTGTCTGTGATTTCTTCTGACTGTCACCGCCCTTCCAAGTCATCATAGCCTACTTTTGCTGCGGTAATACCAGGCTAATAGGGTCTTCCGCTAATTTTGAGGATGGCGCCATGGGGATCAAGAATCCGCAGTTGAGACATGTACCCACTTTCAACTCCGTCTGGGATTCGAGTCTTGAATCAATACTGTGTATCCAAGACAATTCTTGATGAAGAGTTGAGACTGTTACCATTGGATAGTATTTTCTAGGGTACATATAGATGGGGTATACTATGTCTACTAGCATTCAGAATAGTGTCTACCTGATGCTAATAGGACCGTACAAGCAATTCCATATATCAGATAATTGGGTGGTATCCGCCATATAAAGTATACTAATCTAAGTCGATGCAGGATTTGTCCGTTGTTTCCAGGAGCCGTAGAGGATTTTTAGAGCAAACGATTCTAGATGTTAGGTCACAAGTGGATATAGTTTCTTCATCGCCTACGCAATGTCCTCAGTCTGTGTTGCGTGTTGCGGAGAGGCAGGATAGGCATGGAAACAGACCAATAACGTGGGATGTACCAGCATTATCCCAATAAATCGAGCAATAGGGAGGAGTTGCAAGACGATGGACTGAATCACGAATTAGTATGCAAGTGAGAACAGACTCGGTGAATGCTTCAGTTAAATCTAATACATTGCCAGTGTTAGGTTGAAGGACTCCACAACAATGACCAGGGGGATTATTGAGAGACAGTCAAATTAAAAGGAGTACTCTTCCCAAAATCATGGTCGGACGCGAGCATTCAAAAATACTCATGATTTGACAGAAGTTCAGCCTCAGGGGATGGTCGTGACGTTCATAAGCTTAGCCATCGTGAATACAATTATTCTAATGCTGGGTATGGTACATATACTTATACAATCACAAGTGGAGGCAGATACAAACAAAGCTACAGCAAAGCAAAGAAAACCCAATTTCCTTACATTTTATAAACAATTCCTCCGCTAATCATCAACTCGTCATTCTCTTGCATGACGTTACACGCCTCGGTCGCTTCTGTGGTTCCGTAAAGCTGGTCCGTGGGCAAGCCTTCATTGATGAACTCCAGTAATTGATCAAGGAATATCTCTTCTGCATCTTGCAGTCGAGTCGCAAACAAATTGGCCAGTCTTGCGCGGAAGAACTGTAACCTAGAGCGCGGTTCAGCGAAAAGACGAAGTACTCTAGCAGTGAATTCGCGAACCTATCTGGACGCAGAGCACCATCACTTGTGGGTCCTGAGGGAGCTGCCGCTGTGGTAGGAATTGCTTGTGGTTCCACACTCATCTCCACATCCTGACTATCTTCTCCCCAAATGGGATCTTGAGTCCGGTCCTTTGGTGGTGCTGGTGCTGTGGGAGGCGTGCTCAAGCGCTGTTCTTCGGTTTCGTCTCCATTCTCTTCATCATCTGATTCTTCCTCGCTACTGCCCTCTGCATCTTCTTCTCCCTTACGTGCAGCAACACCATTGGTGAGCTTGCGTTTCTTCCGTCGTTGCCGCTTGGGAACTTCCTTGAAGAGTGCGAATCGCATGATTTCCTCGGCTTGCAGAGCATCTCTTTCTTCGACTTGAGATGATAGACGGGTTTTTGCATGTGCAGTGGCTAATCGGATCAGAGTCTCGAGAGTACGTGCAGTCAACGGTGATGTCTAGAAAAATGGCCTTAAGTTTTTACATAGTATTATCTATAGTGTAAGAATTACCTTTTTCTGATTCGCCTCCATATCTTCATTCCGAAGGCTGGCATATACTTGGACGATATGATCCGCAGCACCTTTGGTTAGCACGGGTGCTGTACGACTCTTTGCATACTGGATATACTTCTTTACAAAAGCGATGCTCAAGATCTCTTTTTTCTTCGCTTTGCTGCTGCGCGTTTCGCGTCGTCCAGAGGTGCTACCAACACCAATATGGAGGAGAGGATCATACTTTTCGAATGGGCTCGTCTCGGTATTTTCCTCACCGTTTCCAACACCTGGGCCGTCAATGGCAAGTTGCTGGTCCAGATTATCATGACAAGGTGTACCTTCCTCAATGCCGGGAGGAAGGTAGCGATGCATGCGAAGGACGTGATCGGCAATCATTCGATCGCGAGTCTCGCTCACGTCGTCTGTCACGATAAAGAGTAAATCAAAACGTGAAAGAAGTGAATCGGGCAATGCAATGTTCTTGTGAGGGTCTTTGTGGATATCGTACTGCGCAAAATGTTCAATTTTGTCTTCGGGTTGGTCAACGAGCACCTCACCTGGCCGTAAATCGGATTCGCTGCGGCAACTACACTACACCGTGCGTTTAAACTCGTGTGAATACCGGCTTTCGCGATGGTAACCGTCTGTTGTTCCATGACTTCGTGGATTGCGACACGGTCAACATCAGACATTTTGTCGAATTCATCAATACAAACAACGCCACGGTCAGCGAGGACCATAGCGCCGGCTTCTAGCCTCCTCTCTCCAGTCTCCTTGTCTGTAGTAACCGCCGCAGTGAGACCAACACCAGAACTACCGCGACCTGTGGTCGCAATGGCCAAAGGTGCCGTGCCGAGGACAAATCGGAGTATTTGTGACTTCGCTGTTGAGGGATCGCCCACCATGAGAAGGTTAATATCGCCACGAATGTGTGTTCCATTTGGTAAATTTTTTTCGGCGCCACCAAGTAACAGCAAAAGAACTGCACGCTTGATGTACTCGTGGCCGAAAATCGAAGGGGCGAGAGATTCGGAGAGAAGGCTGAAGATGTCAGAACGCTTGGCGAGCTGATTGATCGTGCGAATGTCCGTATCCGTGAGGGCTGTTTGGGCAATCCCACCACCGATTTTGCTTGATAATAGATTAATGTTATTAGCGAGGATAAGGGCCCTGTCTAACGTGAGCCAAACTGAAGGAAGATGAGCAAAGCTGGACCTACTTGAATGCACCGCTTGAACCACCTCCCACACTCCGATAGATTCCAACCAGCTGGATCCGGTCACCCGGTTTGCACTTATCCACGAGATCATCGTCAAGAATGATGTCCGTACTTCTTGGAAGCTGCCCAGCGGGTGCGCGTTCTGGCATCTCCTGGATACTGATCCGCTGATGGTCGCGGAAGATACAATGACCATATTCCATCTCGAGAGCATAACCTTGATCATCTTGAGTTGGTGGAACCGTCGGAGTTGGAGCAAGGTTAGAAGTCGAAGTGGCGTCACGATATTCACGGGCATAGTGTTGCGTGGTTTCTGGGCAATAATGGATAGACTTGAACATTTTGGGTCGGACGAGGGAGCAACGCGTAATGATTCCTTCCAAGGAAATCATTTTACCAAGGTGCAGTGCCTGCAACGTACGCGGGCTCACATGATGGTCGCCGAAGGATCCGCTAAACCCGACTTTATAGTTCCTCGACTCAATCGTGTATTTATCCGGATCATAGACGCGCTGGATCACGTTGAAGAGGGCAGCATCGAAGGCGGGGAGGTAGTCAAATGGATGTTTGAGGAGTCCATCTGCGTATTCTCGCTTGAAATCGCGTAAATCATCGATATTCACGACGAGACGCGTCTGGTCCGCGCGTAGTATTCGATGTATTTCATCTTTATAGTTGTAGACGGCTGAGTCTGACTCCAGAAATTCTTCAAATGAGCGTGTCCTGTCGCGTATCAGAGCATCTTCAGGGACCGCATCAACAAAATTGGACATGACGAGGGAAGAAAGCAGATGGGAAGGTCAGCCGAAGAAAGGGAGGGATTGAGGAGAAGAGAGATTTTGGTCACGTTCACCGCGTCCTCATTAACGCGTCAATAAGCATCATCAAGACCAGACACAGACAAATGAGGGTGTGAACATCTAACATGTTTTTTTCTCTCTCAATTTGTGCACCATAGCTGTCTCCCTGTTGTTATGACCATATACACGCACTAGTTGATTGTGCTCAGATTGACTGTGACCGAAATTTGGCTGGGGATCAGATCCCTCAACAAGTCGGCTGTACTCCCTCAATGCAGACAAAGCAGAACGAAGGATTGGAACCGCCCTGGTCCATTTTTCTCCGAGACAAAATGCGAGGAAACTTTTCTTCTACATGGAGTGTGACGCTTTTTCATCAGAGCCTATCTTGTCGCATGCCTCTCCAAGCTATTTGCAGAGGTATTCCCTCTGTTTCCGAAGATAGGAAGCAACCATGGTACAGCATTTCCTTGTACTCCTCTAGGCACTTGGTCGCCCGCGCCCATATCGTGGATTCTTCATGTTCTTTGTGTCCCTCACAACGTTTTTGTGAACACACACACATGCTTACAGCGTTGCTCAGCATCAATTTCTTGACATTAACAAGAACATGGAAACCGGCTGACATGAGAGGCACCGGCTAATCGATGGAGCGGGACTCGATGTAGCTCACACCGAAATAGAGATCTTCTCCGAGTTTCCAAGAAATACACGGGTCTCTGTCACCAGTGGTACGGATGTACATACAAAATTGACAATAAAAAGCGAAAGCGCATGAACAATTAGGTCGGGAGGAAATGTGAAGAAGAGGTCCATAACATAACAGTATAAACGAAGTGGGAAGAGGAAAAGGGAGAGCCTTTTTGTTCATGCCTGTGTTTCTGGAATCAGAGAGTGCCGTCGCGAAGGAAAAGGCAGTCGAACGAACCTGCTCCGATTTTTCTCTTCTCCAGTCTGAATTGCCCCGCGCTTCGCTTCCCGCACGTTTCCAATCAGAGTTACCGCGGACATCAACTTCAGTCCTTCTCCAGTCAGAGTTTCCGCGACTATCTACCGCCGCACGCTCTGGTAAAGCTGTATCTCTTCTCCAATCTGAATTTCCCCTGGTCTCAACGCGGGCATTCACATCCGACCGTCTCCAGTCAGAATTACCACCGCCGCCGCGAGGTTCAGCTTCGGACCGTCTCCAATCACTATTTCCGCGCTCGTCGACTTCTGTGCGCCTCCAGTCAGAATTTCCCCGTCGCCAATCACTATTGCCTCTTCGTTGGTCTGAATTGTCCCTCCGCCAGTCGCTGTTCCCCCTCCGCCAGTCAGAATTTCCAGCAACAGCAGCGGGTGCGGCGGCAGGTTCAGCAATCTTGAGCAAAATGAATTAGCCTGATAACAATATTTGATAAGCATACGATATACCGGAAGTGCTGTAGCAGAAGCGACAAGAATTACTGATAAGAGAAAGGCAAGTCGCATGCTTAAAAGTTAATTGTGTACTGGGGAAACGATAGGGGGATATTGGAGTAGAGGGTGGGGGGAGTCCCAGAGAACCTGGTTTGCTTTTATGTATTCCTGCCGATTTGGCAAGCCGGGTATAAACACAACCCATGTGTTAGGATTCGGGGAAGGAATGTCTATCCGCCTTTCCGCATGTGGTATCTGAAGTACCATGTCATCCAGGTTCACGTGGAATCCGTTGACCTGTCGGTCCGTAACATGGAGATTTCTGCAGGTGCACAATCGCTGTGCCTGCCAACCTATTTTCTCCATTGATGCACTACACGAATGAGGATTTGAGCGGGACAGGTCTCTATGCAACATCAAACTGACGGCGTGATTTGGTGAAATGGCATTATCATTGTCTGACGGATCGTGGAATGTGGAATGGGGGTCAGTTTAACTATAGCACCGTTCCTGACCAATCTGGTGCTTCTTTACCACATCACTGGTGCCTTAGAACAGGGCGTTCGCACCATGTTCCTTATGTTTTGGTCCAAATCGGTTCTTGCCACCGACATTGACTGTATGCAGGTAATGAATTGGACCATCTAAGGCACTGAAATGATAATAACGTCTCAGCAGGCACACTTTCAATAAGAGGCGACTGACCCCACGTCCGACTCGTAGAGCTGTTATCCTCTCCTATCCGATTTCTCACGTGAAGCCTGGATGAACGGCGGAAGAGGTCCCTTTGACCAAGATTATTTTGGAGATCAGATGGATCTGATGAGCTGCGGAAACTTTTCTTCTACATATGGGCTTGTTACCGGGTCAAGAACCGCCGTGGAGTTACGATAGATGTAAGAAAGGACAAGTAAAAAAAAATCATTCGAGACATACCTTTTTTGGGTGACCAATTTCCACCACGATCAATCAAGTCGATCGCGCAGGCCAATTAAGTGACTTGGTTCCCTTCATCAGTTTAAATATAAAGCAAAACCTGCTCGGCATGAAACAATGTGGGAGAATTATAGAAAGAGTTGCATACCGAACTTCAGAGGGGATGGGAGGAAGCCTGCATACCGAGATTTCGAAAAAGAAGTGAGTTGTTTGATGGGCAAGGGTTTCGAATGGTGGTATGAATGTCTTTGCCCATATTCGCGCACTCCTAAGTTCGGCCACAGTTACCATTTCACATTCGCACACGGACGAGACTGACAAAGGGATACCGAGGTGATGCCTGGGTGATGTCATACACATTATCGACTATTGGTACAAGTAAGAGAATGTATAATTAATCCTGTGGACATTCGGTTAGTGAGACAGAAAATACGGCAGGGGGAATACCTACCCATAACTTGATAAGACCGTCCCATGAGGCAGTAAGAACTTTTGACTATTAGAGAGTATAAGTGATATGATCATCGCGTTACATGCGTACGCTTACTGTCTCGTGTGGTAACCACTCGTGGGCAATCACGACTTTGGAGTGCGCCTTTAGTCGTGATTTAATACGGCCGGTCTTCCAGTCCCAGAATACGACATTGCCCTCGCCGTCGCCACTGCTTATCCATTTACCATCGGGAGAAAAACCGACTTGACATGCATATCCAGCAACGGAATGACCGGCAAACCGCTTCTTTCGGTTCTGACGGAAATTGTCTGTACTGTAGACAAGGATTTGATTGTCAAGTGATTGAGCAGCAAGATACTTCTCTATTGACCAGAAGTCGGATGGCTAATACAATTCAGGAGAAGAGTTACGCACTGGATGGATGGAGAGTCACAGAGGGCATCGAATGCATATGTGGCTCGGCGATATATTTGATGACTACAGGGATGTCGAAATCCCAAGCACGAATAGTTTTGTCATCTGAAGTTGTGACGAATCGCCGATTATCGTCTACGAAAGTGATGGTATTTACAGGCCCAAGATGTTGGTCATACTCTTGCGTAATTTCACCAGAGTTCATATCGTACTATCAGTTTGTCAGATGTGAATGATCGATTGATTTAGGATTGTGAGAAGCACACCTGAATGATTTTTTTATCGGACATCCCAGCAAGGAAGATGTGTTGTTTATCTTCGTCCGGATGGAAGCGCACGACATAGGGGATCTTTCCATTACTGAAGCGTTTCAAACATTGCCCTGTTTCGGTGTCCCATAATTTCATCTGGCGATCATAACCACAGGAAAGGAATTGTCGGCCGTCATTCGAGAAGCAGATATCCTTCACTGCTTTGACGTGCCCATGAAATGTCCGTAGACAATTCCCGTGGGTATAGATGTCCCAAAGCTAGGATCAGATTGTCAGTGGCCGCGTCTGAGTGAAGTTTGCCTCTAATGTACCTTTATTTTTGTGTCCATCGAGCCACTAATGAACAAATGCCCAGTTTCTGGGAAGGCGCGAATGACCGAGACACCTTGTGTGTGTCCTGTCCATGTATGAATGCAAACTTTTGGTATGAAACAGTCCTGCGACCCGGCCTCCTGCAATAGGTGAGGTGCCTCTGCAACTGGAGGGGACATGTACGTTCTTCCTTGGTAGTCCGTCAGAGACGTCCCATGGAATATTGATGTCTCCTGGCCAACAGCGCCCTTCTTGGGTTTGGCCTTCTTGACTGTGTATTCGGGTTCTTCCTCCTCTTCCTCCTCTTCTTCCTCTTCATCGCCGGCTGTGATACCCGCCAAGAAGTCTACTTGGTTATCTTCGCCTTTCCACGATGCCCAAGGCCCAACATAAGCACCTTCTCCATCAACTACTTCGAGGTCTCCCCTGTTCTCCCGTTTCCGCTTGAGTTTTTTCCGTTCGCCTCTCGATGCTCTGAGCGTGTCAATGGTTTGAAAATTATTAGCCTTCGCGTCCTCAATCGATCCTATAATAGTCGGAGCATTGGGGTCGACGGATGGATTTGCCGAGTACCCAAGTATGGAGTGTGTAAGATGTTGAGCACGGAAAGCATGCTCGGACATGGATTGCTCTTCCACATGACCAGCAAGTGCATTCTGGTTGAGGAAACGGTTTCGCTCGCTAAAGGGATTTTCAGGCCCTTGAAGGGGTAGCATCATGTCTTGGTATGGAATGTTCACATTCATTTGCGTGTCCGTTGGTCGCGTTACAAGAGAAGTCATCTTCAGGGGGTCCTGTAGACTATGGTTGGTGTCGTGCAGCTTTCTAAGAGTTGAGTAGATACGAACCTCAGCTAGTACATGTGGTGCAATGTCCGTTGCTGCTGTTTTAGAACCGACGGGTTCCTCAACGCGAGTTCTCTTATTACTGTGTAATGAAGAAATCCCAAATGCATCCTTAGCGACGGATGCCGTGAGATCTGCGTCGTCCGACGAATAGTCAAGAGCGAGGGCCATGTCGAGGAGATGTGGTATAAGCTGCCGCAGAACGCAAAGCCGAGTGACTCAATGTCACAAACAGTCCAGATCAGGAAAGACCAGGCCGGTGTGACAGTCTCTCTCATTGCAGTGTCAATGGGGCGCCTCAACTTCACCTCTGTGTCATGATTTCGTGACTCATCCTTCTCCATGGCAGAGAGAAACGTTGGTCGACCATGGACTGAACAAGAAGGTACCCTACACACCTTGTCTATTGGATTATTCTACCTCAACCATTACAACTAGATCAATCACTCAAAGAAGCTGTGGCAAAGCACGGCGAACACGATAATTGGAAAACCATTGCTCAATGTATTCCCGGTCGGTCGAACAAAGCGTGCAGAAAGGTCTTTGCCTTCGTCCTAGTCCGATTCAGGGTACTCATTTTTTTGAAGCGCTGGTTACATTCGCTCTCCCCGACAGTCAAGAAAACAGCTTGGACACAAGAAGAAGACAAATCCCTTTTGAGTCTCTATGGTCAATATGGAGCTAAATGGTCGACAATTGCCCGCTCGATACCAGGAAGGACTGACGATGCTTGTTCAAAGCGATATCGAGAAGCTCTTGATCCGAGACTCAAGAAAGATGAGTGGACAGCTGAAGAGGACGAAAAGCTGCTTGAGGTATTCGGTCGTATCGGCGGAAAATGGGGGCAAATCGGTCAAGAAATGCAACGCAGCGGACTCGGCTGTAGGAACAGGTATTTGCACAGTGGCAAGTGCTGCGGAATGAGTTCTTACCTTTCATTAGATGGAGGCTGCTGGAAAGAAAGAAAGCAGCAGCGTTAAGGGCCGGGACTCAAGTAGCAACGTCCTCTATCATTTCTAGCAATGCCTCCAAGAGTCCTTCCAACTCTCCTCCAGATACTTTCCCTAACAATGACTTCCTAACGCCGCCGGAACCAAGTCAACCACTACCATCACCGACAATGAGCCAGTCGGCACTATCTCCTGTTCAACCGCCACCCGTAGCACCTCTACCTACAGAAGAGGTCCAGTTACCGGAGAGTCAATCAACACAATCACAAGCCCATCCTATGTTTGACGTCTGGCCACCATACTATCCCCCAGAATCGTATCCCATGCCCGGTTCTACCTTCGGCTCCCTTGATGCTTTCCAGTTTCCCACAACAGATATTATTTCCGTTTCCCCTCACATTGCTCCTTTTCAATTTTCCTCATCATCTCTCAGTGCAGCACTGTCGGCTCCTCCACAGCTTCCGCGACCCCTGCCACCGGTCTCAAATGAGCCGCCGTTGATGGAAGTGCAACCGGAGGTTGAAACTTCATCAATGGACCATAACACAAGCGCAGAACAGAACGACGATAACAATGATGATTTGATGTCGCTGGACGATCTAACCATCTCTA